>JAWLST010000038.1:0-296540 GCA_037043885.1 Penicillium goetzii
GACGATTCAAAAGACGATTCAAAAGACGATTCAAAAGACGATTCAAAAGACGATTCAAAAGACGATTCAAAAGACGATTCAAAAGACGATTCAAAAGACGATTCAAAAGACGATTCAAAAGACGATTCAAAAGACGATTCAAAAGACGATTCAAAAGACGATTCAAAAGACGATTCAAAAGACGATTCAAAAGACGATTCAAAAGACGATTCAAAAGACAGTCATAATGAATCAGACCAGGTACTATGTGTAATTGATGAAGTTATCAGAAGAAGAATTTTGATAGGGTAAACCTTTTTCCTAAACCAAAGAATCCCTATTCATACTCGAAGAACTGAAAAATCGACTGATTGATGGAAATGCATATCTTGTGAAAAGGAGAATGTGAACCAAATCAAACCAATTATTTGCGCAGAACTAGCAGTCGAGAATTATCACCATAGGCTTAACTACAAAAATAATAAGTGAAAGATATGCTATACAAGAAGGCCAAGAAAAACAGTATATACTCCCCTGCAAAGCAACGATAACTTCCCAATGCAGCCGCGATCACATGACTCTCCGCGCGCGTGTTCCGCGTCGGCCATCGAGACCAACCCGAACTCCACGAATTCCCTACAGTCAATAGACACCTCATCACTCGTTCACCGGTCCATCACCCGACAATCCATTCCATAAATCACAATGTCTGCCTTCAATTCTCTCCGCCCCTCCTTGGGCCTTGCCCGCACCGCCGCCCAGGCCTCGCGCGGCTTCAGCTCCTCCGCCTCGCGCTCCGTTGCCCGCATGATCATCACCGGTCGCCTGGCCGCCGAGCCCGAGTTGCAGGCCACTTCCTCCGGCCAGGACGTCATCAAGTACGCCGTCGGTACCTCTTACGGTTCTAAGGAGAACCGCCAGACCAGCTGGTTCCGCGTTGCTAGCTTCTTGCCTGAGGGTTCTCAGCGGGATTTCATTCTGGGTCTGCCCAAGGGGTATGTATTGGATTCCTTCTATTAGGAGCTTATCTGGCTCTGGGGGAGCTTGAAGATGTGCTATGTTGTTATATGGATTGCTAATATCTTCTACGCGATTTGTAGTACTCTTGTTTACCTTGAGGGTGATGCCAGCATGCGCAGCTACGAGGATGCTGATGGCAAGAGGCACTCCAATCTGAACATTGTCCAGCGTACGTCCCATGACCCCTTATCTCGGCAACCTCAGATAGACGGGTCATATGCCAAAAGAATCCCAACAGCTAACTCGTACCTCTCTACAGGCTCCCTCGAGGTACTCAGCCGCCCCACGAACAGCTCCGAGGAGCACTAGGTGGGCTACCCATTAGCCCCCTGACTCCCATAAAATCGGCGTACATCGATGCGGCTATAATTTCTGGCGTTCTTTTGAGAGCGCGTGTGGATCTACGTAACTGGATGTCGGGTAATTGATCTGACTGGACCATGTGTATGTGTGCCCGGTACAGACCGTTTCCTGATAAGGTCGGATCTCTCGTCTATCTCGCTCTGTTATTTTACTGTACTAGTATACCCTGAATACACTCCGTTCCTATGTGGGTTGTCTTGAATAAAGTAAATGGTGGTGGTCTGGAAATGGACATAACGCAGTAAAGAAGATGCTACTACTTTGGGAGTATTGGGGCAGATGTAATAGCAAGGATTATGTGTGCATGAAATTGTGGCAGAACTCATGCTTTCAACGAGGCTTTAAATTGAGAAATTTAGAAAACTAAAAGTACACGATGAACTGGCGCTAGGTACGAAAATGTCCAAAACCAGAAAGCGATTCGCAGAAATCCATTGGCCTGCACAATGAGTCAATTAAATCTCCACCTGACTCTGTTGAGTGATGACCTGCTTGACCTTAATACCTTCCTTGCTCCCAGACGAAGCAGGAACTTCAATCTCACTGCTAGCACGGCTCTGACTAGTGCCTGCCCACGCACTAGTGCAGACCGTTTGTGAGGGACCAGACAGGTCATCCAGCAGGGTGTCCTCATCGCGGCGGCCTCTATTCTTGGGGCGAGACCATGGGAAGCGGAACCACTGGCGCTTGGGAATTTCGCGGCCACGGTTGTGCTGGGAGCGCGAACCCGAGCGGGAGCCCTTCTCAAGTTGGCTGTAGATGTCGGGGTGGGAGGATAGACTGTTGTCATGCCCGCTACTACTAGGACGTTAGTCAAAGGCATCGAGGAGACGAGGATTGCGAGACATCATACCGTGAAGCAGAACCCTTGCGCCAGCTGAAGAGTAGCTTGGCTCTACTTATGGTAGATCCAACCAGAGTGGCTGAATGAGAGCCCTCCGTAGAAGCCTGCGAGTCGGTCGGACGAGCAAAGATAGGGAAGCAGTATCCCAAACCAATGCACCAGAAGAACATCCGGTAGATACGCGTGGCATCACGACCGAAGCCGAAGAAGATGAAAAGCATGAACCCCGCGGCGATCGGGGTCCAACGGTCGAAGAAGACTTGCCCCTGGGTCGGATACTTGGCAATTTGGTACCACTCCGGTCCATGGATCCGACTCCATGAGTATGAGTGCCAGGGTAGAGAGAGGATCAAGTCATAGTAGACTACATAGCCCTCACAGGGCAAGATAGCCACGAGCATGGTGGAAGCAAGGAAGAACAGTCGCAGAAAGCCGGACTTGCTCATGCGGCTGTTGGCGGAACGTAGGATGAGACTGAAGTCACTGCGGTATTTGCGCATGCGGATGAGTACCAGGCCTAGAGTAGGATAGAATTGTTAGTTTTCAAGTGGTACTGAACAAAGAAGAAGGCCACTTACAGCAATAATAAGCCGCAATCAAGCAGATAATGGGTGGCCACATGTATGCCAGCACGAAGCTCACCCAGCTCTCGTCAAAATTGTTCACGCAGCCCGAAATGGCAAAGAGCAAGTACCGACTCTTCTGCCACACAATATGTGTAATCATTGCAATGACAGGAACCACCACGCAAAAGAGCAGTTCCACAGCCCGTTTACGCCAGCGTTGGGCTTTGCTCGGAACTAGGGTGGCACTCGCAGTATCAAGAACAATTGCCAAACCTCGGAAGATGCCTACCAGAGCACCTGGGAAAGCGACATAGCTACCAACCATGAGCTTGACCTCGACATCGCAAAGACCAGTCCCATCCCACCACAAGTCGACATTGTCTGTGGGCCAGAAAAAGGCATTGATGATGTTGAACAGGTTCAACAGGATGGTCCAACAGATGAGACTCGTGGCGGGTAGATTGCGGTTCTTTGCATGCAGAATAAGCGGCGTGATGCAGACGGCAATGGAGAAGAATGACAGGACTGGAATGACCGTGGCCATTGGGTAGTGCTTGTCGATATCATCCATGACGGATCACAGCAGGGATCTGAACTTGGGTGGATTTGAAATTTGGTATTCGGGTTTCAGGTGGTAATAAGATTGAAGAGCGCACAAATTTTTGAAGCAACGGAGCAATGGTCCGTTGAATTGAAAGCAGAGGTTTCGGGAGAAAGTTGAGAACTAAATAGTTGCTCGGGGGAAACCCATCTGCTGCCACTTAAGAAGTGTATCAGAGTGCAGGCTACCCAGGGGGCCAAGGTTACTCAGAAGAGCAGCCTGTGCCAAACACGAACTCCGAGAGACAGGGAGACTCCTGTTGAGGGGTTGAATAGAGCCAGATAGTAGCCTGGATCAAGACATCTTCACACAAAAGGGGAGTATATGCGATGCCACCGCTCGGATAGATAGCAAGTTGGCAGCAGTGCTAGGGCCAGCGGTAGTCTTCGCGATGCGAATCCGCGACAGCGGCGGAACCTGGCCATTGAAGTAGGCATAGCTGGCTAGGTCAATTAGCAGGCAACTTGAGATCAAAGAAATGTCCTGGTGCGAAAGAGTATATTTTGGCTGGTTTTGGGGAAAGTCAGACGAAGCGTTACCCTTTTGGGTGTTGAATAGAGCCGTGGGGGCCCGCAAATCCGTCCAGTCAGGGCCACGGATTCGCTCAGATCCCCATGGATCGACCACTTAGTCGTCAGGTGGAAAAGATCATGGCTTGTTTGCCTGAGTTCCATAATTGGTTGACCAAACATGGCCAGAAAGTCTAGACTTATTGACAGGGGGGGGGGGGGGGGGCGGATCCGAGGTTGATGAGGGAAAGAGGAGAGTTGAGCACTGAGTAGCTGGTTGGTGGCCTTGTGGCCTTGTGGCCTGAGGATACTGTATCTTACGGGTATTCTATCCTGCCGAAGTACTCCGTACAGGAAATGTACAGCTCTGCAGTACCTAGTATCAGAGCAGTCTGAGGCTTCTATTAAAGCTTCAACTCAGCAGTGTAGCCATGTTACAACATATGTAGCTTCCAGAATGATGATTTCCAGACAGAAAGTTTATGTTCGATCTCAAGATAGGCTCAAATGGTGGACTCTAGACCTAGGTATTTCCATCAATATTGCTGACTCATCCCAGCCGTTTTGCCGATACCGTAATCTAGGGCCTCAGGTCCCTCAGCCGACGTCACTTGCAGAGTTGCCCAACTGGTGCGACGAACTCCTCCACTCTCTCGGAGGAACTACTACTCCCCCTGCCGTGGTGCACTGTACAGTCCCCTTGATTCATTTCCCCCTGTTTCTTGTCTCTGAATGCCACTATCGTTTCTACCCTGATGATGGCCGATTCGCCTTCTTCATCGTCACCTCCGCCCTCCGCACCTCCGCCCCGCAATACCCCAGCCGCCAGCTCGCTCCGCCGCCGGGGCCTCTCCGCACGCGCCGCAACTTTTATAGAAGGCTCTTCGAACGATTGGGCGCAGCGCCGCAATTCAACCCTGTCAGACTCGATCTCCGAGGCGCGCAATTCTATTCGATCGTCTACTGATGACTTGTTTCTCCCGCGAGTCACCAGGGATCAAGATGACCCCATTGCCTCCGAGGAGTCGCATTGGCATTCTGCACCGCTGGTGTTAGCGCTTTTACCTGCTATCGCGGGAATTTTCTTTCGAGATGGAAGCTCGTTCGTAACGGATGTGACCTTATTAGTGCTGGCTGCTATTTTTCTCAATTGGTCCGTTCGATTACCATGGTACGTCCAAACATTCGAATCTTCGTTCATACGATGCGAGACCCCCACAGATGCTCATACGAAGTGTATACAGGGACTGGTATCGCTCAGCGCAAGCGACTCAGCGAGAAAGTAATAGCTATAATCCCGTCGCAGAAGAACTCGCCGAGGTCGACGAGAATGAAGAAGCAATAGACTCGCATCCCGACAACCAAAAACATGAAAAGCACCTCCGAGCAGCAGCAGAAGCAAAAGCTATCAAAGAACTCCAGGTTCACGAACTGATGGCCCTCGGCTCATGCTTCATCTTCCCAGTCATTGGCACCTGGCTCCTACACGCCATCCGATCTAGTCTATCCCGACCCTCGGAAGGTCTAGTCTCAAACTATAACCTCACCATATTCCTCCTCGCTTCCGAGATACGCCCATTCGCCCACCTCCTCAAGCTCGGCCAAGCACGAACCCTCCACCTCCAACGCGTCGTGGCATCAAACCATGACGACGAAATCAACTCCGAGAAAGTCCTGGATCTCAGCAAACGCCTGGAAGAACTAGAAGCGCATGTCGCCGAAGCCGCCGCGGCCCGTCTCGGCTCATCGTCCTCGCAGGATGCAAAAGATACCCCGGACTTGATCACGCAGGCAGTTGCAGAATCCCGCCGAGCACTCGGGCCAGACATTGAAGCTCTCAATCGAGCTGTCCGCCGCTATGAGAAGCGTACCACCCTCACAGCCTTGCAAACGGATACCCGCTTCCAACAACTCGAAGCGCAAACTCGCGACGCAATTGCTCTCGCTGCGGCCGCGCAGCGCGCTAGTTTGAATCGTCGTCAAAGTTACGCTTTCATTCTCATAGATTGGGCTTGCGCTTGTATCGTCGTCCCTGCTCAGATCGCTCTGTCTATCTTCAACCTCCCGGGTCGTATTGCCAGTCGCTGTTTACTTGCCGCGCAGCGGATGTTAGGTCTTAAACGCCCTAGTCCCCAGCCACGGTCAAAAGGTGGCAAGGGCAAGTCTAGAGCAGTGACTGGATCAAAATATACGTCGCAAGCTCCCACGGCGAAATCACCGGCCATTTCTCCTTCTCCTATGAGAAATTCGCAGCAACAACAGCAGCAGTCTTTTGAATCTGTATGGGGTGCTACGCGGTAGGCTGCGGTAGCCGAGTCTGGCAGGTATAGAAGTCTCTTGTGTCGAGATGATCATTCTTTTTCGGGTCTTTTTTCTTCTCTCATCGTCTTGTTTCCCCCAATTGGTAATTTTCGGGCTCCTCGGTATTTATTTTGGAGTCTCAATATCATTAGGTTATGGCCTTGGTCAGGAGAGAACGGTAGGTACAGGCCTGGCATGGATAGGATAGGTATAGGATACGGCATTCCAGGATTGTACATAAATATCTGACCATTCAACGTATATTTTCATGAACAACATTGCAAAACATCAATTCTATAGTCCGATCCTGATCTTTGCAGCGAATATTACCAAGAAAGCCGCCCAATTGCCAACCCACCAATCTCGCCAGTCCACCCATTGCCACCAAGCGTACAAACAATATACAATAAACCAGAACAAGAACATCAACTGAAGAATCAACGACCCCCGGAAGGACCCCGCTCATCAACACCAATCATCTTCAAAAACGGCTCGATAATACTCTTCTTCCGCTCATCAGACGCGCGTCGCTCCTTATCCTTCGCCGGGGTAGGAACAGCCGCCGAAATCAAGACGCGTGAGAAGATACTAGCCAAAGCCGCCTCGACAGCCTGTCGGCGCGCTGCCGCGTTGGCCGTATTACTCGATGCGATGTCAGCCTCTGACGAACGGGGTTTGCGGCGGAAACTTCCCCCAGATATAAATGCTGCGGCTGAGGCCGGGGTGGGCGGGGTTGGGAATATAGAGTCTGAAGGTTGGTTTTGATCTTGGTTGTCTGTTGACTCGGTGGACTTGTCGGCGGAGCCGTTTTGATTCTTGGAGTGTGATGTGGTAGAGTTGGTTTGTGCGGTGGAGGGGACGGGGGCTACTTCGTTTGCGATACGGGCGAGCATAAAGGTGACAAAGGTGAAGGAGACGCTATGTGCTGGCGAGTAAGCCAGACTCTCGAGGACCCATGCTTGGGTTTCTTCCCATGATAGAGGCGGCACTTTTGATTTCTCGCGTGTAATCATGTGTTGCTCCATCTGCTGCCAGGTAGTTGCAGTGACGATGCCGTCGCTTAGTGAGTTGAGGAAGATTAGGAGGGTTTCGGACAGGATTTCCAGTCTGTGCAGCGAAGGAATTTCGGGAGCAAAGATGCTCGATAGAGAACCGTTGGTGTCGAGAGATTCACGGACAGAAGATAACATGGTGGCACGCTCGTGTGGATCCGTGAAAGTCCATGTATCTGGCTGGAATGGCCATGCAGAACCGTTTGGCTCTTTAGTCCACGGCGCTTGTTCTTGTTCAGACTCGCCTTTTGTCATACTCCATTCCGCCACGGCGCGTTCCGTCAGCTCCGTGATAGATTCGGTGAGCCGGAAGAGTTCACGAGGAGCTGACAGTCGTACTTCATTGGAATCCTTCTCCCGCTTTGATACACCTTCACCATTGAGGTAGCGAGCACCTTCCTCGGGCGTGCGAGTTAATTCATCGACACTGCAACCGAAGCAAGTTGGCAGCCACTTTCCGCAGGCAGAGATGAAATGGTCACGGCCGCTGTCCACATGGAGGACCAGAATCTCCTCGAGCTTGACTTTCTTCAAGTTGAGCAAACGGACATGCTTAATGCTGCGAACATGGGCCGTGATGTCGATATTGGCCACTTCTCCTGGATGCAAAGTATGAGAGGTCTCAGACTTAGATGACTCTCCTGAAGTCGGCTCATGGTCGGAGATGTGTTGAACGTGGATATCTAGCCAAGGGAGTATATCCTGTGTATCATCGCCCAGACTGGGCCGTTCTGCGAACGAGAAGGTCGCAGGAGCACCGCTGGTATTGGCGACGGTTAAGCTCCTATGAACCGGAACATCGTACTTGACATCCCCAAAGTCGATAGTATTGGGATCTCGTCCTGATCGATCCTCATCGACATGGGTATCCACAACAACCGTGAGACCGGGCCGGGCCTCATTCTCGGCCTTGTCCAATTCACGAACCACCTCTTGGTGTACCTTTGCTTTGAGGCTGGGGTTAACAGCGTCAAAGGTCAGGGTGAAGATAGCGTCCAGTGGCTTATGATCCGAGGAAAGAATACCCTGGTGAGATACATAATGATGCTGGTGGACTGACTCCGGCGGTGCATCTTCAGATGCAGCGGGGGATTCTTCTTCTCCGTCCGCGTCCGAGTCGTACCCCTCCCCTTCCACAGAGCCATCTTGACCATCAACCTCGGGATCATAATCAAATAGAACATTATCATCGGCAACTGCTTTATCCAATCCACGAGCCTGCATTTCCTTGTCTCGTTTCCGTGCCTCCTCAGCTTCCCGATCCAGCTGTTCATGCTTGACCTTGTCCCGTCGCGTACGGTAGAGAATTCGATCACACCAGCTGGGACCACGGTGTTTCTCGCTGGAATCAAATATCGCCACACTTCCGACATCGTACTTGTACGTCGGCAAAAAGGAGATTTGGCCCTCCCGCCACCCCTTGTGGAAAGCAGTGCCCTTCTTCTGTTGGATCCGCAGTTGGTCGTGAGAAATGAGAGATGAGATGGTAGTTTGTAGAGATGCGGGATCAGTGTGGGGGTCAATCTCCTCATCGGTCACTGGCTCTGGCAACTCTTCTCCTTCGGGCAGCGAGGGCGACGGCGGTTGATCTTCGGATGATGAATTAGGGACGTGGGAGTTCCGACGGCTACCAGGTCTGGAGCGCTTCGCCTGCAACGCAGCATCGTACGAGTTCGCTGTGTGCCGAGCAAGAACTTGTCGCACATCATCCCCGGGGATATCATCGAGCCGATAGTTGAGGTCACCAAACCAGAAAGCAAAGTCTTCATCACCAATACTGTCCCCTTGGTCTTCATGAGATCGGTCTTCCGAATCCATTGGCCCGAACTTGGCACGCTGGCAGATTTGCATCGCATCCCAATTGCGTCTTTCCATACTCCCTTTATCTGATCCTGCAGCTAGGTGGCAATTCACAAATACTAGACGTGTGGTCTCACCTAGGACCATGCGAGTCGCAACGGCGCCCTTGTTGCCCATGTATCCCATCAGCCCTGTACCCACGTTTGTGCTGCTGATTGAAGAGATGCTGTCGCGGATTGCAGGTGACGCATAGATGGTAAGGAAAAGGCCCACAAGCTGGACCTCAGAAACGAGCTGGTACCCCGGAGGAAGAGCTTGATGAACAGCCTCTTTCCATCTGTTCGCCGGTCCTGGATCCGTGTAAGGTCGGAGAGCTTCGGTCGGAGAAGATACATCAACGATCTCCTGTAGGCCCAAAACGTAGAGATCGACTTCTTCCGGGCTGCACTGGAAGGGTGCTGCAGCGCTACCGTCCTTCTTCTGATCACCCTCGTCACTTGGGGAAGAAGATCCATCCGTAGTGACATTCCGGCGGGACTGCGAGCCCTTCAAGCCGGAGAACACCTCGCAGACACCTTGTCCCTGCACGAACCACTGTCCGATGTCCTTCTCGGTACCATTGATAGCGGCTACATTCCATGTGCCGATCTTCACTCGAATGGATTGCCGGCGGGTATAATCTGCCTTTCTTGCTTTGACAGCTCGCGACAAGGACTGTAAATCGAGCCCTAGGTTGACAATGTCCTTGACGTCTTCGGACGCATGTTCCTGCAGATCGGACCCGGGAGGGGGCGCCGTCTGCTGCTCGTGGGCCGACATTGTTGATTATGTGATAGTTGTTTCGCGTGTCAGTCAGCGGCTCGGCTATGCCGCATAATCTGGGCACGCTTGGAAGTTGGATGCGACAATGTCTATATGCTCGAGTTATATAGGAAAGGACAGGTGCGTAGATCGCCTGCGGGTCTCAAATCCGGGGAAGATGTGAAGCGCTATTCCGAAGGGCACTTTGCAATCAAGACCGTTCACGCCGAGCGGCAAGTGAGATAATCGGAAGGAACAGCTGTATTGGTGGAGGTGTTCGTGTTCGAGGGGTCATCTCTCGGCGGAGCTTAGTGCGGCAAGGCCCGGAGCGCGAGCAGCGCCATCATGCAGATTCTTGCGCCAAATATATGAAAAGGCTTGGAGGAATGTATGTTAAAGTCAGACCAGATTAGAGGGATCAAAGTACGAATGCGATCGAGGTAGCGACAGTTGTCGAGGGTTGTGTCCGGGGGAAGGCGGAGGCGGAGGGAGCTCGACTGGCCGGACCGATGACGATATGCCCGCAATCGGCCCAGCCCTCCTTCACCACTTTTCAATACTGCCCAAATCCTCAGCGCTTCAAAGGAAAACACCACCCCACAACTGTCCAGACTCTCATTCTTCAACTCTCTCATCCTCGCACTCTCCACCTCACTCATACCCACCATGACTTCCCGCAAACCCCGGCGAAATAACAACCACAACCATCCCGGTAATAATACCTACCCCAATCACAATCAGTTCACCGACTATGAATCCGACGCCGCCTACTTCTCCGACATGCAGCAGCAACACCAGCAGCCAGCACCTCCCTCACGTACCAACGAGGAGATAAACCTCTCCGTCCTGCGTCGCCATAACCCCGACATCACCTCGATTCTCTCGCTCGCTCAATATGCCGTCGTGTACATCTTCAGCCCCACGACGCGACAATGGGAAAAGAACGGCGTGGAGGGCACGCTATTTGTCTGCCAGCTGACCCAGGGCAGTCTCGGCGAGGAGCGATACACTGCGTTCGTGCTGAACCGGCGCGGGCTCAACAACTTCGACCTGCAGCTGACGGACGGTGATAACGTGGAGTTGACGGAGGAATACGTGATTCTGAAGGCGGACGAGAGCGACACGAACGGCGTCGCAGACCCCTCGAACTCACAGGCTGGCCAGTCAAATGGTACCGGGGCGCCCGGGTTGCGCATCTACGGTATTTGGATCTACTCGGAGCCGCCGCCAAACTCGACAGCCCAAGCCCGGACCATCAATGCGGAGAAGATTCGCGAGTGCGCTGCCCACGCAGGACAGAGCTTGAAGATGGCGCGCGAGCGTCTGGAAGCTATTCGCCAGAATGGGCTACATGCGGCTGCGGTTGCGGCCGAGACTCATGTAGCTCCCTTGCAAGAGGTCCAGGCGAGTGTGCCTATGGGGCGTCAAATATCGTTGAAGGATCTATTTGGGCAGCAGCGTGCCCAAGATGACGGGTGGAGTGTGCGCGCTCATCATATTCCCCCAGTGGAACAGCAGGAACAAACTCAGCAGGAGCGATATCAGCAACCCCCACCGCAGCAGCAGTACCAACAACCTCTGCAACAGCAGTATCAACAGCCTGCGCCGCAGCAGTACCCGCCGCAGTACCCACCGCAGCACTATCAACAACCACAGGGTTATCCGATGATGGCCCAACCGCATCAGCAACCACCACCCCCACCACAGCAACAATCAGATGTCCTCGGCGACCTCTTCCGCCGAGCAGGATTTGCATACCAGGGCAATGGACAGGGACAGTAGAAGCCGTTTCGCATTGGACATTGATTCATGGTTTCAATTTCGATTCCGGCCTTAGGGGCTGTCCAGCACATAATTCAGCACGACACGGCGCATGACTCGGTCGTTATTTTTCTGCGGCACATCCATTGCTTTTACTTGCCTTCTATTTGGTGTGTGGAGGAGAAATTGAGTGGGGGGAATTACAATGACGCTTGAGATACCCGTTGCAAGACTTGGAATTTCCATCCTCCATGTCTACTTCTATTCTTAGTTCTACTTCTATTCTTCCCAATCCACATCGCAGTGATAGAGCTGCTTGCAACATGCACATTCCTCCCAATTCTCAACAACCCCAAGCTAGTCCAACCCCCCTCATACCTTTTCAATATCCCGAATCATCCCCGCAACCTTCCGAGCCATAACATCACTATGTTCTATCCAACAATTAGCAGCCAGATCATAAAGCAAAAGAAAAGACTTACTCAAACAAAAGGCATGCGGCAACCCCTCCTCACAAACAAACATCCTCGGTCCCCATTCACCATCCCCATCCTTACACCCCCTCAACGCAACAATCTCATCCCTCGTCTTCTCCGCAACCCAATGATCATTCCGACCAAAGTAGAAGAAGAGCTTTGTAAGCGGTTCACGCGCATGGGCAACGCCCCAGACATCGTCGGTCCATTTGTCGGATGTAATCGTTTGCATTTCGTCGGCGGCCATGTGTCTGTGTTCCCATCAATAAGGTGCCGAATTGAAGGAAGAGGTAGAAGGAGGAAGGAGGGTGGGAGGCAGAATCTTACAGAGCCTGTCGTACACCACCAGGACTTTTCAAAAACGACGTCGTAGTCTCGAGGGCGTGGGATGGTGGATTTTGCATTACCAGTTTGACCAGGGACTTTAGGGCTGTGGTTGGAAAGATGGTGGTGAGTATGCGAGCGAAGAAGCTCACTACTAGAGCAAGGTGTGGGATGATCGATAAAAGAGTCTGGAATGGCAGTTAATATCAATATCAACCTTTGGCAGGGCCATCCATCCATGGATACGATAAAGGAAGGCACGAACCGTTAATTTCTGGCCCGACGGCGAATGCGCAATATCTTTCACCGTTGGGAATAGCATAACGCCGCCAATTATGTCAAAGTCAACGGTATATGCGCTGTCTGATTGGGATTCAGATTCAGGATTTGCTTCGCGGTGTCGTCGTAGTACTTCCATCGCGATGTATGCGCCAACGGAATGACCCATGAGAATGACCTTCCGCTTAGGTGAAGGCCCAGATTCCTTGATAGAAGAAGAAGAAGAAGAAGAAGAAGCAGTCTGACTCATGAGGGCATTGAGTTTATCATGAACGAAAACAATCTGATCTTCCAGATCATATAACTTGGACCTCCTATCTCGAGAGGCATTCCCGGTTGTCGTGGATGGCGACGCGTTCTCACACTCAACCTCAAATCCGCCAAGACTGCAACCGTAGATCTGGATAGATGGTTCTGTCTTCTTCGAAGATTCCTCAATATTAGGCTGATCCTGTGGATTCGCCAGATACCGTCCTAGCAGAGACAGGAATGGGTGGTAGTAGCCAATTAGCCCCGGGTTTCCGGATATGAAGAAAACCGTTGTCGTTGCATCTTTCGGGAGCGCGGTATACGTGCAGAAAGTATTTGATGTTATTTGAGCCTCCATATTCGAGAAACTGTGTCGTAGGACTCGTCTAGATGTAAATGTCTTCGGACTTCTGCGGGTGAGTATACGACGCATGTGAATTCGAACCATTGAGGATCCGTCCTAAACCACACTAGTCTGTATTTGACAGGTATTGTAACTTCAATCACATGATCCCTAGCCAACCTACCATTGATATTCAATGTTTTGCATAACTCGAGTATGAAAGAGCAAAGAGAGTAAGACTAAAAGCCCGAGGTCTTCGAAGATGCGTTGATCCTTTTGTCCGAAAGGTTGTAGCGGATTTTTTTGTCAGGTAATGCGTCCGACTGGACTGCCCCTTAACATCAACATCGCAGAGCGTCAAGACCAAGAAGCACCCAAGGCTGTGCCGGATCTGAGCCAAGCTCCGAGGCAAATAAACTTACTGCAGGCTGCAGGGCAGGGCAAAGCTTTCAAATAAGCTTACAAGCCACAAGCCACACTACCCATCGACTATTCCAGCCAAGGCTGTCGACCTACAAATAACCCTACCATGGATGAACCAAAGTGCCTCCACTCCCTACAACAGAACAAACACCATGAAGAATGCACATGAATTGCATTAATCCCCGACTCCAGCCCCAATCCAGAGGAAAAAGTGGACCTAGGCTCCATCCCATCCCATTCCATCCCATCGCAACCCATACTTCCTAGCCTACCTAACCCAGGCCCCAGGTTCTAACCACACAAAACAGCGCCAGAAGAATCGGTGAAAAAGAATAACAAGTAACAAGAAAAACAAATTGGTACCACGGCCTCAGCCGGATCCAATGCATCCATTTGCCCAGAATACGCCGGCAAAGCGAAACACAATGTACATCACTCAATCATCCCATGATCGCACCGTCCAGAAAAAAAAAAGAATACAACACCATAGGTATGAGAGCCATCAGCCATCACACAGCACGGCTGGAGATATAAGTGTGACGGCGTGATGAGAGGGGCGGAGGGAGGTCGAGAGAAAGGAAAGGAGGAGCGGAAGCGCACGTTGAGAGAAAAGAGCATCGCCAAAAAGCAGTACGGCACGGCAAAAAGGAGTAGAAGGCTCAAGAAAGGACACTGGGACGTGAATATCCCGCGCTGTATCTGGTATCTAGCTCGTAAAAACAAATGCAGGTGGGGAGGGTAGAGGCCTGGGAAGGAAGAGAGGGAATGAGACAGATCAAACGGGACTGCTGAACCCTAGGGATCATATCATCGCATAGCATCGCATAGCATCGCATAGCATCGCATCGCCTGACTGCACAGGCAAAGTGGGAGAGAGGCGTTAATGATCAGCCACTCTCGCCACTTTGACTGTCGTCTCGGTTCTCCTTCTCGTTGCTTTCGCTAGAGACAGTTTCCCCGCAGGTGGCATTGTCTGAGATGGAGGACTTCACTGGACCAATGTTGATGGCAATGCGCTTGGGCGGTGCGCTGGTGACAGTGCCTAGCACGCCTTGAGTGCCACTCTTTTCGACGGAGCCTATTGATCCAATAGAAAGGGTCTTCTTTCGGTTGAGGAAGCCTGCACCGGAATTACTGCTCGTCGAGCTTCTGCGCTTGGGCCCTGCAGCAAGTTTCACCAACTCGTCTTCGTCCTCTTCCTCGCGTCGGCGCTTCTCAGCGAGTCGCTCGGGAACGGGTGGTGTCTGGGCTGTAGGTGATGCAGCCTCAGAGGTTGTTGGTTCTGGAGAGGGCTCAACCTGAATGTCTCCGACAGTCAATGGTTGAGCTTCTGCAGATTGATCTGCAAGCTCTTCGGGTTTAGTGTCCATGGCATCGTCGTCGTCATCGTCAGGATAATCAACCAGCGGCTTGACCACTGGAGACGCCGATCCATTAGCCACGCCAACGGCCAGAGTTGCGCGATTCTCTTGGGTCCACTATGATCAACGTCAACAAAACTGCCAATATTAGAAAGAATTGCGAAAAGCCTTACCTCGTCCTCGTCATCGGACGTGTTGAAGTATTCTTCTTCAGCAGCATCCAATTCCTTCACACCCTGCCAACGCTGTCCATTCAAGGGCATCCTTCGCGGCGTACCATCATCCTGGCTGAATAGCGTCGAGTCGGCCTCCGCACCGTAACCCTGCATCTGATCGTAGCGCAGAATCAAGTTCTGGAAGGTGTCGACGTATGTGATATTTTCGAGTTTCTCGCGGTACTTCTCCACCACATGTAGAATAAATGGCTTGATGTTTTCCCGCTTGATAAACTCGAAAAGTTCGAGACAGGCAGAGTTGAGTAGGTTGTCCCGGGGCATGGTTTCGTAGACGATGTCCAGAATGAGGCCGAAGGTATTGTTATGCGTCATAAGGGCTTGGTAGAAGGTATCTTGGAGGCTGATCAATGTACGGAAGAACTTGAGGGCAACTAAACAAAGCGTAATGTGTCAGCGAATGTTGGGTCTCGGGAGATCGGACAGCCCTATATAGTACTCACCCAGCTTCAGGTGTTTTTGAGGAGCTGTGAGCAGCTGGGCCACTCGAGGAGCGAGCGATTCACTATGAATCGCATTGCGTGTGCGAAAGAGGTGCTGACGGACAAAAAAGGTGAGGATATCAACAAGATGTGAGTAGAGTGTGACCTCTTGAAACGTCAAGTCATTAACTGGCAAAAAGTTAGTCCACCGGTTCTTCATGACTGGATAGAAGACGAAAACTGACGGGAAGCGCGATTAGCAATCTGCTTGAGCGGCTGAAACAGCCGCTTGGAAGATTCGTCGAAATGTTGCTGGACAAATGCGTCGGAGAGAATGTTAGAAGAGCGGACTTTGAAATAATCGGGGCCAGCCCGAGCAAGCGGTTCCTGCAGGGGTATCTGAGGATCGAGCAGAATCTTGATTGCGTCGGCAAGTTGGTTTTTGACACCCAGATCGGTCTCTGCATGGAGCAGATCAATCAAAGTGTCGGTGAGGGGCGTCTTCTTCTCGTTGACAGCCTTGAGCATGTATCCACGCATCATCACCGGGTCATGGTCGAGCAATGCCACCAGGATATCAATGCCCGTCGTTCGCATCGCGGGGTTCGGGTGTTTGACGGCAAAGGCAATTACTGCGAACAGGCCGTGGCTGATGAAGTTGGCAAAGAGCTGGGCCCGCGACGGGGCCTGCAGATTCTTTGCAATCGCGGCGCATTGGTGTAGGAATTGGACCGCGTCGTCCTTACGCTTAGTGTCGGTGTATCTCGGGTCGAAGACGGAAAATAGTTCTCGGAGGAAGGGGGCGTTTGATTGAATGTGGTTAACGATTTCCATCTGGTTAAAGAAGATTAGGGAGTTAAGAACGGAGAAGGTCGGGTCGTCGAGAATTCGAGCCAGGACCACATCCTTGAGGTACTGTAATCGCCAGGTACTCCGAATCTTCCTACGAATCAGAGGGTCCTTGATTGGCACGACTTCTTTGTAGCGGGACTGGTCTGCGAGGTATTGTCGGTGGTTCGCCTTGTGTGTTGGAAATTCGGGGTCATCTGTCAAAAAGGGTCCGGCTTAGCCATGGGTCTTCAATCAGATCCTTAAGATCCGTGGAAGAAGAGGTGTGCTTTACATTCCAGAGCCCCGACTACACCCAAGATAATCTGATCGGCAACCACGGTCTCGATGATGGTGTTGTCGTTCAGCAGAATCAGCGACTTCATGATGTTGCAGAGGCGATGCAGATCCACCAAACTCTCCAGGTCTTCGGCCATCGTTACCAAGGGCACCAGTTTGCCAATGTACTCGTCGCGGATGATGAATTTCGATAGCGCGTCGCGACCGGCTTGCGTCATGCTGGCAGCTCGGACAATCTGCTCGATATCGGAGAGGTTACCCAGTTCCGGGGCGGGTAGCACGATGGATTGGTAGCTTTCGAGGTCATCGGAAAGGGCATCGTCGGCGGCAGCTAGGCTGAGTAAATGTTGCTGTACGGAATTGACGAATTCCCTAAATGTATGGTAAAGAATCGCCTCGCAGTCAGCCTTCAGCTCCCACGTGTGGAGTGTTCCAACGTGTCTCTCTTCCTCACCAGATCACGGCGCAACCCTCGGCCTCTTGAAAACTCAGCGCCATATCCGTGCCGTTGGCTTCGGTCCAGACGATCAACGTCTCTGATCGCGTGATACAGTTAGCCCAGAACCTTTTTCTCCTCGTCGGTGAAACCACCCGGCGGGTGCGGTGGGACAGAAACCTTGCTGTTTTTGATAGCCATCATCCTTGGTGATCTTGGTCTCGAGCAGGACGCGATTCGGTTCGTCTTCGGATTCGACATATATTCGTGGTATCTCCTGTTTAGGCAAAAGACAAGCACAGAAATGTGGTTAGCCCAGTTGCCGAAGAGTCGGGAGTGTCGGGTTGCGGATTCGCGGATTTGCGGCTGATTCGACTCATTGCGCGCCCGGGTGAAAACGAGTCGCGCGAGCGAACGGCGGGCGCAACAAGCAATGAATGCGCCCGTCGCGGAGGTGATGGAATAGAGAACAATTTCAGACTTACCCCAGAGATATGACCGGTACAGAAACCGGTGCCACGATCGAACCAGTCATTTTCCCTCAGCTCGTAGACTTTGACCCGTTTGCGACCGTCGGGCGGCTGTAGCTCCAGCGCCATGATCGGGCAGGGAAAAGGGGACTGCACGTCACTCCGGGCGTCTCCAGAATGAGCGTGCGCCGGGGAGGGGTGCTGAAGTAGATAGAGGATAAACCGTGCGGGTGGGTAGGTGGTGGTGATGGGGAGGGGGTGGAGGGTGAGGTAGTTGTGAAGGGGAAGGGTGGAGATGATGAAAGAGTCTGCGGAGGGGATGACGATCGAAGGGAACAGGCAGAGAGGAATGGGATGATCTGGAAGGGGAGAAGGGCCCACCTTTGGAAACGGGGGGGGGGGCCTCGGCCAGGGCAGTTCGGGTGGATGTTTATTATAATCGGCAGGTTCTCCGAGAATTGGAGATGGTAAGGCTGGTAAGTACTGAAAAAGGATATTTTTCCAGAATTGGCTTATTCTTCTTCTCCCTCGACCGAGTTATTTAGATTGTGTTCTTCTCTTGGACAGCTTTTTTTTCGGGAGAGGACCAGGGGTGATTTATGATGCCCGACAAAAGTGGCAGCAACAACACGCGACCGGCGGGATAACAGTAGAAACAATCGAACAGTATCACCATATACCAGTGCCACTGATAGGGGTAATGGGTATGTCGCATACAATATCAGAGTAAGTACCTCATTTTATCTTATACAACAGAATCGAAGCAAATCCCATTAGGGCTTTTAGAATCTCTGCAGGGGCTAGCTACCACGTTGTTGTTTGTGCAGGATGATCGAAGGGCGGCATCAATGCTAGGAAGGAATGCATGAACGAATTCCTCGCCCATTAAACTATGCCTATTCTTAGCCCCCGAGGTATATAGACGCGAATTGACATCTTCGAGGAACCTTCTTTGCTATTATGATCGACCGGCCAGACTGCGAGGGGTCGCATACAAAGTTTGTATAGTTTACATCCATAGTTATACAGTTGTCGCAACATCACTGTATGAGCTGTTTCGCGATAGCTCCAGTTAAGTAAAAGGATATTCTTACCCCAATATAGGTTCATTTGTATCTCCAACAAGTGAGCAGTGCCAATTCATCATTCGATCAGGAATGATTCATGAAACTCTTGGAGTATGTACGAAGTATAAAGATTTCTAGAATGCCCAACTATTATCGGAGAAGCCGAGGTGCGGGTAATTAACCTTCGGCAGGGCTTCCATTCCTCTTCTGCGACTTCTGCCGGAGCGGCCGTACCACCACGAAACCACCTCCTAGTGGGGTCATTTACCCCCGAAACCCAAACTACGAGTTGAGGTCCAGGGGAGTCAAGTCTCTACCGAGGTCCTCCTACTATTAAATGTTATTGAGTTACGCCCTCCGAGCCCCAACCAAGTCGGACCTTCCCGCTCATCAGCACGGACCCAGTCATAACTACTGTACTGATGTACTCAGTACTGTGAGTCTGTGTCTATGGCTAGCCCCACTCTATTCTCCCAAAAACGTGTATTCTGATTGGCTACCGCCACTTCTCCGCCGGCGTGGCAGGTTCTTATCGACGATTACCCAATCGGGAAAGGTTCCAGACTGGCGCCATGCTCGGCTTTTTTTTTTACGAGTTTTGCGCGCCTCTTTCTCTTCGCTTTTCTTTTCCTTCTTCCATCCCACCACATCTTGCCGGTGTTTGCCTGAAACGAGCGACTTCTGGGAGTTTTGCGCTCGTTGTTGGCTATAAAGCTCCCCTTTTGGAATTTCCTTACCGCAACCGGTGATTCGGCGTCTTGAGCTCTCAAGCCCTGCAAGAACCCCCGCTTTTGTTCTTCTTCGTATTCCACCTTCTTGGACCATGTCCGACTCCAAGGATCCGGTCACCGTTCAGACGGCCGACCCGATCGACCGTGTGTCGTCGTCGTCGCAGCCGAAGGATGCCTCGGTCGCGGTTGTGAACTCCGCCGCGGGAGAGGAGACGCCCGTCGTGCTGGCAGACAAGGTTGACGAGGAGAAGAAGGGTTTTTTGGCGTATTTCAAGACCAAGGAGTTCTACATTACCTTGGCTCTTGGGTGAGTAATACAACCAGGAGCAGAGCACGCGCGATCAAAGAGAGATAACTCATGCTAACTTTATCTTGATCAGACAATTTCTCGCCATCGCCAACACCTCCACTAGCACCTTCACTACGCTTCTGGGCGAAGAGGGCTGGGCCATTCCCACGTTCCAGACACTGCTCAACTACATTGTGCTGACTTGCATTTTCACACCTTACACGATATACCGTTATGGATTCAAGGGCTGGCTCCGTGTGATCTACACTGACGGCTGGAAATATATCATCCTCGCATTCTGTGATGTCGAGGGCAACTTCTTCATCGTGTTGGCCTACCAGTACACTACCATAATCAGCGCCCAGCTGATCAACTTCTGGGCCATCGTGGTCGTCGTCGTCATCTCGTTCTTGTTCCTCAAGGTCCGCTACCACATCACTCAGATCATGGGTATCGTCATCTGCATCGGTGGCATGGGTGTTCTCATTGCCTCGGATCACATCACCGGTACCAACGGTGGTGATGTCTCCAGCGGCCATCAGCTTAAGGGTGACTTGTTCGCACTGCTGGGTGCCTCGTTCTACGGCCTGACCAACACCGCGGAGGAGTACTTCGTCAGCAAGAAGCCCGTGTACGAGGTTCTGGGCCAGCTGTCGCTCTACGCATGCATCATCGACGGCGTGCAGAGCGCCATCTTCGAGCGCAGCAACTACCACACTTCCGTCTGGGACGGCAAGGTGGGCGGTTACCTGACCGGCTTCACGCTATGCCTGTCGCTCTTCTACTGTCTGGCCCCGCTCATGTTCCGCCTGTCATCCGCGGCATTCTTCAACATCTCCCTGCTCACCATGAACTTCTGGGGTGTCTGCATCGGCATCAAGGTCTTCCACTACCACATTCACTGGATGTACCCCATCGCCTTTGTCCTGATCATCGTCGGCCAGTTGATTTACTACCTGGGCCGTAAGGCTTTGGCCGAGGCACGGAAGCCCTGGCTGGGCCGGAACCAGGAGAATGGCGTTGCCGGGTTGTTCACTGCTAAGCAGCGCATCCAGCACGCCGTGCCTGCTGGTGCAGACCCTCAGGACCACGATCCCGAGCGCCCGCCCGCGCAGAACACCAGCTCTGTCTAAGTTTCTTAGTCAGATAATTGAGATTGGTTGGTAGATCGGAGATTCATTGTTCATAACTTGCTTTGGTTTCTGTCTGCGACAAGTCGCAGATGGGAGTACATACATACCTTTGAGATGGGCAGGTGTCAACCCGGGATTTAGACCTATACAAGGGACTTGTCTACAGGGCTCTCTGTGGGCCTTTTAAGCTCTTATGGGACCTATGCGGGTAGCTTGACTGATGTGGCCCGGAAGTTGATTGTTATAATGGCTTACGTGTGTTTAATGCTTAATTTCCTCGACGATTGATCTGATATATACGAACAGTCATGAGAATGAATTGACCTAAAAGTTATCCTTTACTCCCACCCGACGTAATGGAATTCATCCCTACCCCACTAGGTACTACCTAGGTTTAATGCTTCCTAGACCTCTGCGAGTTTAAAATCAAAGCTGTTTATCAAATGGAACCACCAAGGGTATTCCATTTATCCAAGCCCCGAACAGCGGCTACCTAAATGTTGTGGAGGTAGTGGCATTACTCCCGCAGCGGATGTATATTTCGGTTAGAAACCTCACGTCTAACGGGAGCCGCGCTGATCCAATTTGGTTAACTAACCTCCACCTAGGCAAGTCACGGGCTGGAAGTCCATATGGCATACGAACAGAAGTCAGTCAATGGACTCCGTTCTTGGAATCAATACATTAGGTAGTTCCAGAGAGTACCATGAATACCGGGCATCATGCTCATTAACCTCAGAACTCGAACAATGGAACCCACCCTTCCTCCTACAAACCCAGTCATTAAAAAAGATTATACTAGAGGAAATTCGCAATTGACAAATTCAAATAAAGAAAAAAAGTCCATAGCCAGTCCAGTCCATTCACATTAGAAAAACTGAAACAACAAAGAACACCGAGAAATGAGACGAGAGAGTTCGACATTCAGGGGAAGCGCCATTATCCGACCATTTCCATGGGCACCAGATGGGAAGTAAGTAAATCACCAAGAACCTTGAGCAGAAAGGAAATAACCAAATCAGACAATGAACAAGACAAAGACAAGACAAGACAAGTGATAAAATGACACGGAAAAACCCAAGGGGGACATGGAACTAATTCGCCGGCCGTTTTTGTTGCTGTTGATAAATTTTTTTGCATCCAGATCCCACCACAAGACACCAAGGAGCCATAAAGAACCGAACAGACTCCAGAAAAAGAGATAGTAAGAATCAAGAGAAAAAAAACACCCCTCGTCACCCAGACAGACACGCGATAAGGAACAGCCCAGCACCGATCCACTTCCGCCCAAGCCAGCTCGGTCAAAACCCAAACCGAAAAGCACACAAAGTTCAAACAAATCCGAAGAAGCAAAGAGCCAGAGAGCCAGAGAGTCAAAGTACCATAAAGTCAGAAAGCCATCACAGACCCCAAGAGCCGGTCCAAGTCCAGTCAGGATGTTGCGCCCACCGAACCGAAACCCAAATCCAAACCTCAACGCAGAACCGTTCACTCGCTCCAAGCCAAAATATGTACCGAGGAGCCCAGAAATAGAAAACAAGCCCCGTATTGCACCCCGACGCAAATGGACAAAGCCCGTTTTTCTCGCACAACGCCGCAAGAGTAATATCAAGAGCCAGGAAAAAGAGCAGAAAACAACCCCAAGTCGCAAATGCATGCCACAAGAAACACGCCAAGCCCAAAGAAAGGTGAATGTTCAAAGTAGAAGCAAGAAGCAGGAACAGACAGGATGTCGTGACAAGGGGAGAGGAAGGGCGAGGCTAGTTTAGCCCCACACCGAGGCCTGCACGCCCAGTCCGCTCTTCGAGCCCCAGACACCGCCGTTGTTGCTCCAGCCGAGACCGACACCGGCCGACGAGTCCTTGGGACCCGGGGCGTTGGTGGTCGCGCTCACAGCTGGGTTGGAGGAAGCAGATGTGGAACGTTCTCCCGCAGCGGCGGCAGCCTCACTGGGGGTGAAACCGAAGCCCAATGGGGACGGCAGAGGTGTTGTCGAGCGCTGCTTGTTCAGGGCTGGGTTGGAGACCGGGGCGGCGGTGGTCTGGCCGGGGACCGGACGCGAGCCGATGGGGCCGACGGAGCCAATGAGGCCAGTGGACTGCTTGGAGGAGCCCTGGCGAGAGGAAGGCGAGTCGGCAGCTCCGGGTGAGGATGCCGACGTACCGGGCTGTTCAGAGAAGCCAGCGTTGATGGCGGAGCTCGGGGAGGAAGTACTGTTGGCACGAGATGGAGACTGCCCCTCCGCAGGAGCACCACCGGCCTGAGTCAGGCCGAATGGATCAACCCCACGGGGTGACGAGCCTCGAGCAGCGGAGGAAGGAGTGCCGGCGGCTTGGCTGTCGGCCCTGTTGTGGTCGTCAGACAAGGGTCCTGGGGGGAAGAAGGCGGGACTCTCGTTGCCGTACAAGGCGCGGTGCTGGCGAGCCAGGAGGTCACGGCGGCTATCTTCACTCATAGCCGCCGGGCTGTTGGAACGATCGGATTTGTTTGCAGACATTTCGGCGAGAAGGCCTATGGAGAGAGAAATGAACGTATTAAAAAAGGGAGGCCACACTTTTCAACGGTAAAAAAAAGACCGATGCATGGAAAAGAAAGAGAAGAACCACAAAAGTCATATTATACAGGGCCGACCAATACATGATATAGATGCAGTGAAGAGAGAAAGGAGAAAAGATGATGATGGGGGGAATCATGAGGAAGGGAAAAAGAGTTGATAAGCTACCACGTACTTCGGTTGTACTGCTGCTCCTGGTGATAGTTGCGGAGCTCCCGTTCACGCTGTGCCGCCATCCGACGCTTTGCCTGCATCATCTGCTCTACCTCATTGGGGCGGCCCTGGTACCGCTGGGAGGCATAGAAGCCTTGCGCGTTGCCCGATGGGTGAATCCGGGTGTTATCGAACTCGCTGATTGAATGGTGTCGCTGGGGGCCACCACCCATGCGCGGGTCTGTCGGGCGACGTAATGAGCACAGGAGGTTTTTTTTTTGGCTTTTAATACCTTCGACGGTTGGGGGCAGTCGGCCACCTACCGTACTCAGGATAGGGACGGCCCATCATCATGGGCATAGAGTCCCGGCGAGGAGCATTCCACAGCTTGCCGCTCTTGACGAGATTGTCGATCGCACGGTCGACCTCTAGAAAGAAAAACACACGCCCGTCAGCATCTTGTTCACACACAATTCTCGCAATGAGTTTCCCCAGGTTTTCAGTGTTCCCAGCAATTGCCCGAAATTACTCGTTCAAATCATTTGTGAATTGTTCTCATCAATTCATCAATTGATCCCAACTTGGCTTGTTTCGTCGCAAGTCAGGCCACGTTCATCCTCGGCAGCCACCCGATGTATCCTAACAAAACCGCTGTTCTTTTTTTTCGGCCGAGGAACCAACGCACAGTCGCAGGAAGCAAGGGTAGGAGGAAAGGAAATCTGGCCGAGCATACCGTCAAATTGGGAGGAGAAAGCCGGGCTATCATCGCGCTGGGAAACGGAGCTCGACCCTGTCAAACCGGAGAGTCAGCGAGTTTTTTTTTTTTTTTTTTTGCGCCTTTGCGGTGCGGGCCGAATTGGCGATGAGTGTGTGCATACCTGACCGGGAGGGCGGCACGGGCTGTTCCCATGAGACCTGGCGTGCAGCGGGAGCTTGCCAGCCCTGCGGCTCGTAGTAGGATGAAGACATGGCCGTTAAAGGAAGAGTCGTGGAGGAGAGCGAGGTCTTCGCGGAGGGCCGGGACGTTCAGGGGGCGGCGAAGAAGTTGATCCGTCCGGGTAGAGGCGACCTGGTGGTAGGAAGAGAGAGAAAAAAAAAAGTAAGATTTGGTGATCCTTTCCCAAGAGAACAGAAAACAGGGAAGAGGATGTAAATTGAAATGCCCACAGCGACAAGGACAAGCAGAGGAGGTGAGGGAGGGCTTGGGAAATGGAGTTAAATTGGTAAATTGGGGGGAATGGAAAATAGCCGTGGGTCCTCTCGTTCGGGCGTGGTGTGCCGCACTTCTCTCTTTTTCGTCTCGGCGGTTCGGGGCGGGTTTTTGGGGGGGGGGGGAGGGAAGTTTAGGGGAATAAACCGAACAACCAACAACCAACAACCAGAAATAATATACAGTTCTTTTTGGGGTAGAAGAGAGAACAGAAAAGGAATGTGACCAAGATACTTACAGAAACAAGGCCTCGAGGGAAGAAACTACCACGAGTTAACGAGGCAGCGAGATGGGATGAGAAGAGGAGGACGAGGAGGGGGAAGAAGAGGAAAGAGGAAGAAGAAGGTGGTAGTCATCCGATGTATAATACTCGAGTATAATTTACTTTTACTTTTGGTACCTCATGTACTCTAGTAGTATAAGCCTTCAATTAATTATTGCTATGAATTCCAAGAACTCTAGGTATTAATTCAACAAGAAGAGTAGTGATCGGACCACCAAGTAGAAATACTCATATTTAACCACAACTTCGAAATGGCATCTGTTTTCCTGCGGATTCGGGAATCCCTGGGAGGAACTAAATCCATCCAGTACTGTAGTAGCTTCGTAACTATGCTTTTGTTGCGATAAAGTAGCACAAGGACAGAACAGACGACCAACACTCGACGGACTGGGTGGGTTTCATCTGAAATCTATTCCGTACAGTGTTATTCTGGCTAGCTATTCCAACTAATCTGTTCAACCCACTGAAACTACATCGTTTTCGTCCTATCCCGTTGACATCTTCAAGTACTCTCAAGTACGGAGTACATCGAAAAGGCCACCCCTCCTCCTTTCCTTCCACGTCGCCCTCTGCGGCAATTCCCGGCAACTTAACAGTCCTCATTCGCCCTCGAGTCCTCGACCGGGGCCGGTCACCGGAGATTGGAGATGGGACACACCGGGGGGTAATAATGTGGACACTGGGCAATGTGGGCACGGGGCGCGTGCCTAAGCGTCTTTGGTGTCTTTCCTCGTTCTGGTGTCCGACCCTCAGCACGAGTCTGATTCGTCTGAGAATCCATCCAGCTCGTGCACCTCCGGTCTTAGTCCCGGCCTGGCTAAGCATCGATGTCATACTCCGTACGGAGTAGCAGTAAGTACTACTGTTATCCCTTTTGCCCCTTATACTTTCCTGCTAGTGTACGATGAGATAATAGCCTCCCTAGTACTCCGTACATATGTAAATACGGAGCTGTTAGCTGGGCCATGCGAGGCTGCGAGCGTTGTGGGTGATTTTTTTTTTTTTTTTTTTTTCCTTTTTTTGCTGGGCAGTTTCCCCACCGTGCCGATGGATACGACATTGTCATTGTCCCTGCTTCGGCCCTAAGGTAGACAACCGACGATATACTAATACTGGTCACCTTTGTGGAATAGAACCTATAACTCACCTCTGTAGTTAGCTGCGCTTCTCTATTATAAGACTTCTCTTGTTGGATATGCAGTACGGAACACATACAAAGCTACGGTTCAATACTGATCAGGGGCTTCGTCAATGTACATGGCTGCATTTCAAGAACCGCCTAAGCCGCATTTTACGCATTGCCGCCGGTCACATCGACAATCATCTGCTGACAAAAGAGAAGATGCCTGGAACCTAGAACCTTAGGTACTTCACGGAATCCTACATCAGCAACCACCGACTCAGTCCACCCGCACGACCGGCACCACCAACTGCACCTCGTCCGTCCTGTACGATGACGATGGTGAACCTGTACAAGTCAGGGACTCTACACTTGCATCCAGCCTGCCAAGAATACTCCCATAACACCTGCGAACGCGATGCGATGTGATGCACAATTCGCAGCAGTAGGTATGAATGAACAAATAGACCTAAATACAGCATACCGAGGGAGAGCCGGTGAACTATGACGAGCGAAGAATCAAAGGTGACTTCGCTTGGATGGCCTTGAGTACTCCGTACAGATCATGAAGAAGAAAAAAAAATGAAATCTTTACCCCTCCTCATGAAGGGCTGCCTGTACAGTACTACCAAGTAGAACTACAGTAGTACTTTGGTAGGTGCGCACTTCCTCTAAACGGGCTTCGGAACGAGGCAGCACCCACGCACTCCGTATGTGCTATGTAGCAAGCTGCTGCAGGACTCGTCTTCCGCCGGGTCCTCCCATCTCCATCTACCTTGGCCCGTGCTGAGACCAGCTCATCGCCCCGTCAATTCAGGAGTCTCGATGTGGGGCTCTTTTGTCGATGCCAACATTTTAATATTCTTCCGCAAGGTCAAGGTCCGCAGTCCCCTCTTGTCGGATGAGATTGCAGTACATTGTACTATGTATTTGATTTGACAGGAATGAGAATACAGAGCACGGGTACCCTGTGGGCTGACTGATAGAACGAGGATACCTCTGCGGATGACTTAGTAAAACACCAGTTTTTTTTCTCCAGGGACCAATTAGTAATGGGTTCAACTTGGACCTCTCCACCATGAAGCATTGAACCGAAGAGGAACTGATTTTGCCGATCGACGAACGCCCTGGATATACTTTCGTACTACGGTTCATACTCTTCTAGTTATGCTTCTAGTGTGCTTCCAGACTGAAGAATGATCCCGTAAGCCGCTGGTGGGACTATGTTTGGGAAACTATCTTAGACTCGACCAGTACAATACCAGCACTCAAAAAGGCCATACGAGATAGAATATAGCAACGAGACGAAGGTTTCACGACCGGAAAGGTATCCTCCCATCCCCAAAGACGAGCTCGCTCTCTGCGGCACGACTCCGCTTCCATGCCCATGGAAAACCCGAGGCCCAGCTTTCCCCAGAAACTCTAATCGCCCTCTCATTCATCCGCGCAGCGTGCTTCCATCATTCTTGCTTATTGCTTCCAAACGCCGTGAGCCTGATTTGCTTGGCATTACCTCTAATTGAGTGAGAGTCTGGATCAACCCGTCCTACCGTTCATCAGCGCGGAGGAAGATCGTTCGTCCAGTTATCAACCCCTATTGGCCAGGACTAGGATCAAGCCTCGACTCGCGTATAGATCACCGTTGATAGGCTAGTGACAGGATATGTTGTTCTTTGAGAGTAAAACTCCTTTGAAAAGCATCTCCATCACGAGCTGAAGCCATGAAATCCCCTGTGCGTCCTTCATCCATGGCTTGTGGAAACCACTAAGATAGCAAGAGGGTCGCTGGTAAAGCAAAATGGGCGCCCAAGCGCGACAGGGCCAATTACTGATGCTGGCAGCGCCACAAAGAGCGTGCCTATCGAGAGGGGACCATGGGGGTAGAGGAGACTTTTCAATGGCTGTAGGGGTTCTTTGATGGAAGTTCCTCGGAGGCGCATAGGGCTTCCGACGGGCAGGACATGTGTATGGCGGGTCCAGATTATTGGAGCGGGCCCCAGGGTTGCGTTGAACAAAGGTGAGGTTGAGGGGCTAGGTTGGTTGGAGGATCTCATGATGATTATAGTCACTATTATACGTGCTTGAATGAAAATCTAAAAGAGAACGAGAGTCGGGTACTCTGTTTGACTATACAGTCCCATGGACTTGGAGAAACTAGAAACTGTCGTGATAGGCAGGGCGATAAGTGAATTAGGTTATCGCGTTCAGCACGTGCGGAACGCGCAGGATCGCGGGGGGTTGCAGAGCGACGATCCGAAAGGGGTGATTTGATATTTTGATACATATCATGCTGTCAATGCCTCGTTGATGACTCTGAGTACGGACTGAAAGGTTCAATGTAATTCGAGAGGTTAATTCTTGGAACCCCGGTTTGAACTATTTGTAGATAAATTCAGCAAAGAATTTCTCCGAGGGGCTAATCCTCAATCAATGAACGGTACCTGCATGCATAGCTCGGTTGGATTGCCCGGCACTATCTGTCTCCTGAGGAGTGGTGAAAGGGGGGGGGGGGGGGGGGGGCTCCAAGAGGGGAGACGAAAGAGGCAAGAGGAACGAAGTATGATAGGTACGGGGAGGAGCAACAAAGAAGGCCAGAAAGAGGGGGGATTCCTTTTTCAGGAGAATCATTCAGCCTTTAGGGGGGTGATCCATCAATAGTCAGGTCTCAGTTTGAGGGGGATAGTTCCGGGACTAAGACTCGGCGAGTCTGAATGATTTAATGAAATTAGGGGAAAAGGAGGCATAGAAAGTTCCATAGGAAAGTCTATAGGAAATATTTGTGTCTATAGGGAATGGCCTCATAGACCGAAAGTCTTAAATTACCTTAGTATTTTGATCTCTAGTCCCTTAGTCTTCCAGTCTTTGAGTGTCTCGTCGCATAGTTCGGAGTCCTCGGTATCATTATCGTCCCTGCGGGATTGTCGCAGGTAGAAAGGTTGATACATAGACAGGTTTAGGCGCCCTTTCGTATGAGATCTCGCTAGCAAGATTAAATTTCGGTTGATGATTATGTGTTTAAATTGAAATCTGTCATCATATTCTCTCTTGTTGGTGAACAATTAATTCAATAATTGGTAGGTAAGGAAGTGCGGTCGGCAGTGTGGATTTACCGCCAAAGTCGAGCCAAACAGGGGCCCGCGCAGGCTGACCCGACACCACCACTTCCGTTAACTCTGCACCTCCAAACCCTCCACCCCCCAAACCTCCAAACCTCCAACCTGTACCCTCGACGATCCCCTCGACTCTCCTCCCCTCAACCCTCGGCCCTCGACCCTCGACTCGACTCTCACCTCCTCTCTTCTCTTCGGAACGCCGGTCGGTTCCTCCTCCCTTACCTTATCCACCTCCTCCACGTTCTCCCCTTTTGGCAACGGCTTTCTAAAGATCGGCCCGTGCGAGAAGTGCTTCACACTACTCGCCTCTTTGCCTCCCGCGAGATTTGGTGTCAAGTCGCCCCGAGTTCCTTTCTTCACAGCTCCTGGTAGAGATTCTTATTTGGTTGCAACTATTATTTATTCGTCCTTTCTTCTTTTACTCTTCTTTTTATTCCGTGTCCTCGAGGGCAGTTTTGTGCCTCGTCTTGCGGACCCAATTTTGCGCTCCCGTGTGAGGGCGATTGATTCCTCCTCCACTCGCCGTTCCTCCTCAACTCTCTTGCTCCACCTGCACATCCCACGAAAGACTTCACCCCACGATATTTGACTTGCACCTCGCAACTACCTTGCTCCCTTTTGAAATTCCTCGATTCGTCCGTTTGGTGTGTGGTTGAGGTTTTCGTTTGGTCTTTTTCTACGGTTTGGAAGTGGAACCCGGAGGGGCTGTCTTGAGTCGTTGGTGTGGGTGTGTGGAAAATCGAATCCTCTCTACCGAGTCGCCGAGTCCGACACACACGAGACCACTGGCGTTGTTGCACATTGCTATATGGTCCCCAACATCGATGGGAATGCGAAGTGTTCCCGCCACCCTGGTGACCTCTCACCGATAGCGTCGGACCAGCCTTCACTCACCATGGCATGGATGCCGCAGCCCGACGCGTCCGAGATTCCTTCTCGGCCTCCATTGACCTCTCAGCAGTCGAATTCACTCCCCTCGACTCCATATCAACATGCGCGCAACCTCTCCTTTCACTCCCGGTCGCCGTCCCCCGCCCGCGGAAGCACATCACCTCGCTCCACACACTCCGAGTCCACTCATTTGCCCCCATCGGCGCGGAAACCGCTCGGGGGCTGTAAATACGAGACCGCCATGGCATATTTTCGAAGACGAATACCCTACAGCCTTGGTGTGGATCTACTGCCGGAAGAAAAGGACGGACTGAAAGAGAGCCTCGATCCGGAGGAGGAGCGCAGGCTGACGACGGATATTATGGAACTTTACGATCAGTTGTTACCCTCCGCTGAGAGCGATGATCGAAGACGTCAACTCGTCCGGAAATTGGAGAAACTGTTCAATGAGCAATGGCCCGGGCATGAGATCAAGGCGAATGTCTTTGGCTCGTCGGGGAATAAGCTCTGTTCGAGTGACTCAGATGGTATGTGAACAAAGAGACAAAGGGACTTTGGGTGGTAGGACGAGAAACAAAATGAGACATCCGGGGCTGACTTGCAAGCAGTTGACATTTGCATCACGACGGACTTCAAGGATTTGGAACATGTGTGCCTGTTGGCCGAAGTTCTAGCAAAACGTAAGTTTTTCGAGGATTGTGACAGGAAATCTGAATCACTGACGTTGATATTTGAACAACACAGATGGGATGGAACGAGTTGTCTGTGTCTCCCATGCGAAAGTCCCAATTGTGAAAATTTGGGACCCGGAGCTGAAACTGGCCTGTGATATGAATGTTAATAACACCCTCGCATTGGAAAACACCCGCATGATCCGTACCTATGTCGAAGTGGATGAACGAGTACGGCCATTGGCAATGTGTGTCAAGTACTGGACGAAACGACGAATCCTGAACGATGCGGCTCTCGGTGGAACATTGAGTTCTTATACTTGGATCTGCCTCATCATCAACTTCTTGCAAACACGCAATCCGCCAGTCTTGCCGAGTCTACAAGCTCGACCGCATAAGAAGAGGGCCACTCCGGACGGATTGGTGTACTCGTTCGATGATGATCTTGAGACTTTGACTCAATTTGGTCGCAAGAACAAGCAGACCGTTGGCGAGTTGTTCTTCGAATTCTTTCGGTATTATGGGCACGAGATTAATTACGAGAAAAACGTCATTTCGGTACGCGAAGGAAAGTTGGTCTCCAAGGAGGGCAAGGGTTGGCATCTGTCGGTGAACAATCGGCTGTGCGTTGAGGAGCCATTCAACACGTCCAGAAATCTGGGCAACACGGCCGATGATACATCTTTCCGCGGGTTGCACATGGAGTTGCGGAGAGCGTTCAAGTACGCCTCAGATGGTGATTTGGCAGGCTGCTGCGCTGAGTTTGAATTCCCGCCAGAAGAGGAACGGACGTGGGAGCGACCACCACCACAACCAAGGCCAATCATCACCCCTTCCCTTCCATCCAGAGGGGGCCGTGGTGGCCGTGGCGGACGATATGGCAATCAGTTCTCCAGGGGAGGATTCGCTAATGGTGGTCGTCGAACATCCAACACTGGGAATAAATCTGCTTTCCGCCAACCAAATGCTGCGAGCGCCTCCGATCTGTCTCTGCAGGCGCAGCAACAAGCTCAGTTTTTGCTGCATGATCAGCTCTTTCAACAGATTCAGCTGCTCCAGGCACAGGAGCAAGAACTGCGCATGCAGCTCCACAACCAGGCTTTAATTACCGGACGGCCACCACCAGTATTCCTTCGCCAGCCGTTCATCCAGTTCCCTATGCCGCAACAGCAAGAATACACGGGTGACGAGACATCGAGGCCAAGGTCAGGAACCGTGAACCAGCCGCCTCTTACACCGTCCGGCCGGCAGCAAAACTTCTACCCTAGTCCTACCTATGCTTCTGTCAGTGCTGCCGGGACTCAGGGCAGCACCACAAATCCGCCTTCTCCATCCGCAACCAATGCTCATCCCGATCTCCGCCGAAATCCTCGACGCTCGTCAGTTGTGAACGGATCACCAAAGGCAAATCTCCGAGCGCAATCTCAACCTGCACGACCTCAAAATTCCCCCTCTCTCCCGACGTTGACTCCTCTGTATTCGATCCCGCAACCATTGGACACCTCATTCAACTCCCGACAGCAACCAATCCCCGAACCCTCGGAAGGTGGCGAGGGTAGCGGGGACGAGAATGCAATGCCACACAACAGCCTCCCCAGTAACGGCTCACGCTCCGGTTCCGTGGACGAAAACCGGGCTCAGGATATAATGGGTTATTATATAACCCCGCAGCAACTGCAGCTATACCAGCAGAACGCAATGCTGCCTTCATTATCCACGCCTATGGGTCTCGCGCTGCCAAATGGCTATACGTCTTTCCTCCCCGTGCAGCAGGATTATCGTTCCGGGACGTTCTCATCGGAAGGGTTAAGTGCGCGAGCTGACCAAACGCCTACCCCTGCGCCTAGGGCGCCCGTGTCAGGACAGCAGCGTCCAAGCTCGCGACCAGCGCCAGCTGTAGATCGGGGTCCTTTGATCGTGGATGGCTCGGTGCCGCCGAGTGAGCCCCGCCCGCAGTATATGATGGATTTAATTGATCCGTATACTGCCGTCACGCATTACACGTCGACTTCGGATGACCACAACATCAACACTCCTGCCAGCTTCTCTGATTCTTTGTCGCAGGATTTCCAAGACCCGGGCCCGTTCGAGATGGAGCAGCCACCAGTTTTCACGCGGGTGCCATTTGAAGCGCCAAAGACGGGCAATGTCAACGGGCATGATGTTCCCTCGGAAAAGACGAATGGGCAGCCAGAGCTACTTGCAAGTCGTCTGCAAAACCTTCATCTGTCGAATGCCGAAAAGCTGGCCCAGTCGCAGACAACGACTAAAGCGAACTCGGATCGACAGAAGAACGGTTCCATGCACCACGGGTCAGGCAAAGACGGAGCACCGGCGAAGAACTCGGCATCCTCGGGTGACAAGGCTTCCGGGTCGAATCATAGCAACGAAGCACGTCAACAGGCCTCTAACTCGAAGCGCGGGCGACCCAATGGGGTGGATGCGTCCGAGAAGGCCAACGGTGTCAACCACGGAAATGGTAACGGCCATGGTCATAGTAATGGCCACGCCCACAACCACGCTCATAAGCCCAAGGCAAAGGGGCGACAAGATGCAACGAACAACTCTTCCAACCCATCGGGCGATTCCAAGGACCGAAGTCACGACCATGCTCCACGAAAGCCGGGTGGCCCAGTCAATGGCGCCAACGATGTCAACCACAGCGGATGGCAGACTACTGGAAAAAAGAAGCACCGCAGGAACGCCAAATCCTCTGCTGCTGAGTCCCGCAACGGCGTCCACGGTGGCCCGGAGCCTCTGCCCGCAGACGAGTCTTTGCGGAAGGGTGGCTGAGAGTAGAAACCATGGCATATATTGATCTGTTCTGTTATCACCATTCACGGCTATGTCGACGTCTCGAAAATAAAAAAACAGCTTCAAGACCGGGCGTCTCAACATTATGAAACGAACCAAAAAAAAGAAAGAACGAAAGGAATCATTGAAGTACTTGCACTCAACCCTACCGTCTCACCCTCTGTGACTTCAACCTTGTCGAGCATATGTCGACTTTATCAACGACTGTCCTAAGATTCAACGGCCATTTTGAATGTTTTCTGTGTCTTTTTTCTCTTGTGATTTCCACTTGTCTTGTCAATTTGTCTTACCCGGTGTCATGGGGAACAGGTCGGTTAGGGCATATGCGCAGCATCATTCTTCATCAATCATCAATCAACAGCACTATTCATCATCCATCATTGCCTTGCCTTGCCATTGTATTTTCGTGTCTTGGAAAAGATTTCAAAACTCCAAGTTTGGCCGGTCCGGCATCTGTCCTCTTTCTTGTTGTCTCTTCATCCCCATTTCCCTGCTCGATGAAAGCAAACTCGCGACTGAATCGAATCGAATCAACTGCACGACTATTCTGCACCGGGCCTCTTGCAAGTTATTGGAGTTTCTTATCGAGTGGTTCGGGCTGTTTTCTTCTTCTTCTTTTGTCATTCTGGATGAATGCTAGACACCCGATTAGTGGTTTTTTCTCTTGTGCCCTTTGGATTGGCTTTTGTGGGTGGGAATGGAATGAGCTCGACATTGTTATGGTGTTCACCATTATCTTCTCTTTTCTTTCGGTTCTGTACAAAAAGATGATATTGGCCTGGATTTTCACTGAGAATAAAAAAAAAATCAAAAAGGCTTTGCTTTCCTTGAGTAGACCGTAGACCGTAGACTGCGTAGTTGTAATTTGATGGCCCCCTGTTCATCGGGTCTTGGTTAGCTTACCCTGGGCTCAACCAAGGACCTCAGTGAACAAAGAATGATCTGTCCAAGTGACACAATGCGCAAAGCCCTACATGGTTACCTAGTAGTCAGCTCTATAGCCAAGCCCAGGTTTCCTTGAACTGGCCTACGACTCGCATCAGCCGTGGCCACCGGAATCACAAGAGCATAGATGTCTCAACAGACCCTAATGAGTCAAGTGGGGGGAGGGGGGAAGAACAAGTAGCACAGCTGAACGCGCAATCACCGCATATATACCCCAACTTGATACCTTGCAGCTCCCCATTGCGCCATTAAGTTCACGTTTGCCGTCATAGGTGGCCCAGCTTTGTAAATCATTCTGGGGTATGTGGAGCTTTTCTGACTTCGCGGCCGAGTCGCGAGGGGATGATTTTAGCTCTTAAGTTTTGAGAGTTAACCTTAATTACCTTGATGCTTTTCTGGTGTGCTTGATTATTCTAGCCCTCGATGTAGGTTTCATAAATACAAATTCTAAGAGTATTGGTTGGTACAAGTTTGGGATTTTTGTAGCGAAGTTGATATTGGTATAGTACATGGCGACATGAGAATCAGCCCAATAATAGACCCCCTAAGCCCTTGCAGCCCCGAAGATATCTATCAAGGGAACCTGGGGGTCGCTTTTGGTTTTGCGCAGGGCAAAGCAGGCAAGGGAAATTAAATCACATAAACGGGTACAAACATGACCCAGACCAAAAAGGGAACAGGGGGAAGAATGCAAGATTAAGATTGTAGAGCCCGCTGCAGAAAATCGAAACGCAATATGTTCAGTTCATGAGGGGTAGTGAGACAATAATGATGGGTTCTGGCTGTGCCTTGGATTCCTCTCTTTTGATTTCGAGAGACCCGGGGGCAGACACCTCAGCTCCAGATTTCGGCGAGGATGAATGGGAAAATCACGAAACATGCTGTCCAGAACACCATGAAGGACCGCAATGGGAACAAAATTAGTTGTGTGAAGGGTGTTTCTCGGAAAAGAACCCAGATGGAGAGGAATGCGACGGCGAAGAAGTGGCGGAAGAGCACGAAGGGTTGCTGAATCAGGCCTGCAAGGAGGCCGATCGGTCCGTTCACGACACCGATCTGGAAATAGCGGAAGCAGCCTCGTTGGAGAGCGAGGAGATTGGTATCTGATTGATGGTTAGTGGGGCAAGATGTAAGCCAAGCATAGAAAGACGTACCATTAGCGGCGAAAAGCTGATAAAGCGCCTGTGCGAGAATGTTGATGACCGAGGAGGAGCTCTTGCGCATCCAGTGGAAGCGGGAAAGTTGTTTCAGCACCACCGCGGTGTTTCCCAAGTCTGGCACAGCCTCTGGGCTTAGCAACTCGCGGATGTAGCAGACGTCGTTCAAGGCCACGGTCATTCCGCCACCAGTCAATGGGTGCCGCATATTCAACGCATCGCCCAGGATCAACAACCCGGGAGTCTTGTTGGTGGATGCGGGCAGGAAGGAATTTGGCATGGACCGTAATTGACCCTTATCTAGTGCTGCCTCGAACGAAGGCCTGACTCCCTCGGGAAGAGAAGGCAGGACCACGTTCCGTAGGTGGCTCTTGACACCGCCATTCTTCACCGAAGCCGAGGGGAGGTTATCGGGGACATCGACGAGGATTCGGGTCTCGTGGGTGCCGATCTGGTAGATGAGGACGGGAGGCTTATCGCTGAGGAGGACGTGGCCGGAGTTCGGGGAGGGAAGTTTTGTATCGATCAGTTCAAGGCCCCAGAATTTCGAGCGGACCTTGGGTGTGTGTGGGTGATGTGCCTTGCGGAATTTCGAGGCGTAACCGTCCGCGACGACGGTGAGCTGGCCGAAGTAGCAGTCCTTCAAATCCTGCGTCATGCACTCCACACCAAGAACCTGCCCTTGTACCTGCGACGAAGTCACCAGGCCCGTAACCTTGGTCTCTATCACCGTTACGTTGGGGCAAGCCAGCGCAGCCTGCCGCAGCTTCATAACGAACCGGCCATGGTGGAAGGATTTTCCAATCGGTCGAGGGGAGGAGGGAGTCTCCTTGGGATAGAACAGCTTGACCGGTTCCCCAAAGTATGTGACATAGTAGCTGTCCACGTCGATCGCGTCGATATCGTCGACGCAGTCCCGCAGGCCTAAACGCTCCAGCGCTTTCACACCACCGGGCTGGAGCAGTTCACCAACAATGCGATCGGGCTCCTTCATAGACTGCTCCAGCAAGATCACACTGCGGCCTTGTCGTCCCAGCGCAACAGCGAGTGCGCAGCCCAAAATTCCGGCGCCGACGATGACGACGTCGGCCTCATGGTGTTCAATGCGGCGTTGGACGGACAGTCGAGATTTCGGCGCATGGCCGTTGAGCGCGGAGGCCATAGTGGGAGGGGGAGGATGAGGTTTTCGAGGAGGGAATAGATCGGTGATTAACAAGGCGGCCGTGGCCGCAGGGGCATGCTTGAAGCTTTATAAAGGGAGAAGCTGGGAGGGGGGAATTGGACGTTGAACGATTGGGTGAGGCAGCAGTTGGGAAAAAAGTAGCAGGAGTAGTATGGGCTGATCGATCGATCGATGGTGGAAGTGGAAAGGGGCGGTGGCGTGACATGTGAAAAAGGGTCCCTACGTTCCCAAAGCCAAGTTGTCCTCCGCCAGTCATCGTGGACTCAGGATGATCGATTTGAAAGGAACATTCTTCGATTATTTACCTACTTTATTTAGTAAAATTATACAATTCCTTAGTTATCATATAGTTAATGGTAGACAAAGCTCAATGCATGGCCTATTCTGAACAGGGCTTGGTATGGAAACTTGTAAAAGAGTAGTAGACCATTCACAGTTGAAGTATACGAAATACACGGGTAGATCTCGTCCTGCTCAAGTAGAACTATACCTACCAATCAGGCATCAACTATGCAACACTCCGATGCTCAACACCACCACACCATACTCGATCGATACTACGAGTCGCTCATATATCCTTGGTGGGATCTTGGCAAAGTAACACGAGATCAGCTCGTTTGGGATTAAAAAGCGGACGAATGAGCTAGTTATAGTAAGACCGTTGCTGCACTTTTGCCACTGATAGAACGAACTCCTTTATTCGAAAGAATGTATATACTGCCCGGAAGAGTCTTTCTGTCGTCTCGTCACCAGGGATGTCGCTAGATTTGTATTGTTAGATATATTCGTATTGACTTGAAGAGACGGATAAAGGGTAGAATACTTACTCTTCCATCCCAGCACCAGAAACTGCCAGTCTCGTTCTTCGCCTCGATGACCTGGAGCATTCCCGTCACGCTTTCATCGGCATGGATAGACCCTTTCACTTCCCAACCAAGATCAATATTGGCCATGTCTCTGTCATATCGTCAATCACTGCTGGAGTATTGAAGGTTTAGTAATTTTTTAACGTACGTTTGCACTTCACCTGGATGCATAGCTAGAACGCATGTATCGCTCCACTTCCCACCCCTCCGTGTTAATTCCGCTGCCATATGTCTAAGCATTTGATTAAGTGCGGCCTTGCTTGCACTGTAGGCCCCAAATCCATCTTCATCATCACGGAAGATAGTAGCCGATCCAGAGTCCGAGGAAATAAACACAACCTTGAAAGGTGGCGATTCTGGGTCGAGATTCATGAGTTTCTGCGCACAGATAATAGGTCCGATAGTATTGGTGTGCAAATGAAGAGCAAAGTTGGAAAAGGAACTGTGGAAATATTCAGCACTTTTGACTTAGCCAGGTTGATATTCATTATAAACTCACAGCTCGGTTGCGCGGTTGGGGTATTGGAGAATGCCAGCATTGAGTACAATGCTCTTGACTTTTAGTCCTTTCTGGGCAGCTTCACCAACCTTGTTGGCAAATTTCTATCATAATGAGTATCTCTCTGGTAAGCTAATTGAGACTGAACAGGCTCACCTGAATGCTCTCTTCATTTGTAATATCACACTCTTCAATGATACATCGCTCTGGCGTTGTGCAGTGAGATTTTAATTCGAAAAGCTGATCGGCCTTCGACATATTCCGGACCCCTGCGATGACATGGTGGCCATCCTGCAGTAATTGACGGACGAACTCGAGGCCAATACCTCGAGAGGCGCCGACAATAACCCACGAATCTGCCATTGAGTCAAAATCTATTTAGAACGTCGTAGTCCTTGACGTCGTAGTCCTTGGCACTCATTTAAATAAAAGCAAGGGTGTTGATTGGAAGGTGGGGTAACGATAAGGAGGCCAGTGGGGGTTCACAGACGACCTTGGATAGGTCGGCGCGACTCTTTCCCAAAATGGCAGGCCTACCCGTATTCCTGAAAATGGAGATGGTACGACGAACAACTGATCTTGATGAGGTTCATAAACGCTATCCAAGAAACAACAGAAAGAGTTAGAAAGAGGGTTCGAAAGAGGGTTCGAAAGAGGGTTCGAAAGAGGGTAGGTACTAAAGTGTTTTCCATTCAAAAAGATTTTCAGTGACGTTAAAGAGTACGTTCGCACCCACGCTCTTCAAAAATTAACGAGATTGAAATAATACTAACGAGAGGCCATCTACGCCAGGGCGGGGAAAGAATGAGGTTTCGAAATCCTTCAAAACAAACACTGACACAAACTCTAGCATCTAAGGTGAAAGGAGAGTGTATATCAAAGCTTTAGCTGATAGGGATCTACCAATCTGGACTCAAACCCCATTCCAAGACAAGCTTGCTTCAACGCTGTAGGTAGTTGAAGCAACCGCAGTATTTGCGTCTTGACGAAGCTCAATGCTATACGCCCGAGGTTTGATAATCCATGATCTCTCCTTGGGGGACCATTCGCTCAAGGCATATTTGTCCAAAGTGACTTCCACAACGCGGCTTTCTCCCGGGGCGACTAAGACCTTCCGGAAGTCCTTTACAAATCCGTCAACATAGACTTGGACTACTTCCCGGCCAGCCACGAGTCCGATATTTGTGACTGTTGTTGTCACTGTTATATCCACGGCAGACAACACGTCGGTTTTTCTGATAGTGAGCCCCTGCAACTCGAAGTCGGTGTATGATTTCCCGTATCCGAAGGGGAAAAGAGGAGATGGCTTGTTTCGTGCGCGATAGCCCATTTTCAATCCTTCCTCGTACCGGACTCTCATGTTTTGGTCCGTTGAAAAATGACCAAAGGAGGGGGTGTCTTCGATGCGCAGGGGGAATGTGACGGGAAGTTTGCCAGATGGATTAATGTCACCGCTGATAATGCCTGCCAGTGCATTTCCAACCTCTTGACCGGCGTACCAGCATTGGAGAATAGAGTCGACATCATCGATCCCCGGCATTGAGATTGAAGATCCAGTCCGGTTCACCAAGATAGATTTTGGTGCTGCGCTAGCCACGGCGCGGATCAATTCATCCTGCAACGGAGATAAGGACAACGAAGAGCGGTCGAACGATTCAGACTCGTACTCCTTGTTATTTGCGGTGAAGATAATAGCAATATCACTTTCTGATGCCAGCTGCTGTAATTTCTGATCGGTAGGGGTGTTCAGGTTCTCGTAAAATCCTTTGCAGATTCTTCCAGGATGATAATGGAAGAAGATGCCTATCATTCTTCAACAAGACAATTCCCTCTGCAGCAATATCTCTCACGAGGGCTGCTGTGCTCTCATCTTTGAGAATGTCTTCCTCTATGGCGGTCTCATCTCTCATCCCAACCTTGTCTGATAGTACAGTGACATCTTTCGCCAGGTCATCAATGTGTGATTCTGAAATCTGGCGCTTTTGAGTGGCCTTTAGAAGATGCTCTCCTCTGAAAGGAGCAGGACCTGGCAGCTCAAGTGCGACACCTGCCATGACAGAGGAAACGGTTGAGTAGACCCCTTCAAAGTCGGAAACGATGGTACCCTGGAAGCCCCAATCTTTGCGCAGGAGGCCTTGAAGTAACTCTTCATTCTCAGACATGAAAGCACTATTCACAAGGTTGTATCTATTGTGACCATTAGTATCTCAAGCTAATCTTGTCATTTTGAGATCGACTTACAATGTTATAATGGCCCACGGGGTAGATTTCTTGAGTAGAACCTGAAAGGCATAGGTATATAACTCCCGCAGCGTCCTCTCATCGACAATGGTATTTGAATTTTTGCGGTTTGTTTCGCATTCATTGCCGACAAAATGCTTAGGACAGGCGGACACCCTTTTTGACTGGACACCATTGACGAATGCAGCTCCGAGTGATCCAGACAGGGTTGGGTCCTGGGACTATGCCTCGAAATTTCTCCTCCCTAGTAATAATTAGTGATTGCCTTGATTCTCTGCATGGCAAGAGCATACCTAATGGAGAACGATGCAGATTTACAGTCGGTCCCAGAAGAAGACCCACTCCCTTGGTGTTGCATTCTTTGCCTATTGCTTGGCCCATTTTGAGAGCCAAATCAGGGTTGAAGGTCGACCCAACCAACGCCGCGCAGGGGAAGCAGGTAGCTTTAGTTAACGCATGCATTAATTCTCCACGAACACCATTGGGCCCATCACTGTACTGCTTAGAGCTTTAGCATCCTGATCACTTCTCATCTCGGGGGACTTGTACCTTGATAGGTTTGATGTTATACTTGGACAATCCGGCCGTTCTCCAGTATGATTTGCCCGCTAGGAGTGAGACCTTTTCCTCCGGGGAAAGGGACTGAATTAGCCGTTCCGCTGACATACTCGTTTCTTATCTTGCACACATACTTCAACGATATCTTATTCCAAGTTTTTTATACAAGGGGTTCCCAAACTATCCACATCCGCTTTGGGCAATGTCCAGTTTCGGGTTTTCCGAGATGTCCACTCAGTCACTGTCCACTGTCCATTGTCCACTTTCCCCACGTCCCCGGTCTAGCTACACCCCGGACTTCCCCAGATTCTGCTTGCGTTTCTGAACTGTGAATGCATAAAAAGGGTGACTTGGTCCCCTTAGATCAATTTAACAAGATCAGATCTACTCATTCGCCAGGAAATTGACTAAGATGCCTGAGAATTTCGTCAAGTCGTCGTCTTCTCACCACGAATGGGACGAACCGGCCTTCCTCCGGTCGGATCAGAAGTTGACCTTCCGTGAGACTCTTCAGCGACATGGAAAGGCGCTTTTACTTTGTTAGTGACCATAAGCAAAAGAAAAGTCAAGGCCGAACCCCAAAGTCTAATAATTTCTCTAGGTTGCATACCATTCACGGCGGCTGTCCTGTTCGGATATGACACGATCGTGAACGGAGCTGCGATTTCGATGCCCGCATTCATTATATACTTCGGAGAGAAAAATGCTTCCGGATTGTATCTTCCATCACTCTGGACCTCGCTATGGACATCTATGTCGGCATTGGCGCAGGCCCTTGCAGCTACTGGCACTGGGTTCCTAGCCGACCGCATCGGTCGGAAGTGGTCAGGCTGTATTGCAGGAGTCATCTCCTTGGTGGGTGCAACTGTCCAATATACTGCTCATACCAGAAGCGCCCTTCTTGGTGGAAAAATTGTGTCTGGTCTGGGAATTGGCATGGCCATGGCCGCTGGCACAACATATGCCTCAGAAATCGTTTCTCCTCGTCTCGTCTCCCCTGTTCAACAAGCACTGGTTATCTTTATCCTCATCATGCAGGCCTTGGCTATGGGTGTCATTCGAACCTTTGTTCCTGATGTGTCGGAGCAGTCTTTCCGGGCCGTGTTCGCTATCCAGTGGGGAGTTGGCGCACTCGTCGCCATTGCTTTTGCTTTGGCCCCCGAGTAAGGACGATGCATACGCATGCCGAATCACATCCAAGTCGCTGATAATTTGCACTAGGTCTCCCGTCTACTCTATTGTGAACAACAGGCAGGAAAGTGCGAAGAAAATATTCGAATGGATTTACAGCGATAGCGCTGGTCGAGAGGAACGCTTCAATTACCTGACCAAGACCATCGAAGAGGAAAGCTCCCAACAACAGGCCAACAAAGCGCGATATATGGAATGCTTCCAAGGCACCAACTTGAAGCGAACTCTGACAATCATGTTTCTCTTCGGCATTGTGAATCTTGGCGGTGCCCCTTTCCTGTCTCAGTCGATCTATTTCCTGATTTCAGTCGGCTTGCCTGCCATTCACGTCTTCGATATTTCCGTCGGCGGGTTCGGCCTGGCAATTATCATCATCATTGCCAGTGGAATTCTTCTCAAACACTTCAGACGCAGTCACATCCTATTCTGGGGCACCGTTATCAATCTTGTGTTCAACTTGGTGATTGGAGCTCTTTATTACGGACATGGTGATGGGCCTAAGTGGGCTGTCGCAATTCTCATGTAAGGCAGCCTCACGTTGCTGAAATTGGGAAGTGTTTTACTAACTCAATATCAGGAATCTTTTGATTTCCTTGCAGGCGGCCTTCATGCAAGCTTCGGGATGGTCGATTGCAGCAGAGGTTTCCAGCTATCGACTCCGCGCTAAGTCGATGGCACTCGGAATGATGTCCCAAACTTTCACAACCTGGATCATTACATTCGTTTTACCATATATGTATAATGTGGACTCGGGTAACTTGGGAGCTCGAACTGGATTTGTATTTGCCGGTACCTCCGTCCTGCTCATTTGGGGAGTCTACGCGCTTGTTCCTGATACTACTGGCTTGTCGACTGAAGACCTTGACAACTTCTACGACGCAAAGGTGCCAGTACGCAAATTTGCAACCCACAAGGTGGCGATGCAGTCTTGATCGGTTACCCAGCTTGAGGAAAGTAATTCAAACGCTGTCGGTTCGGAATGAACCGAAACCATATTTTCTAGCCAGATAAATCCCGATTATCTTGCTCATTGTGAAAGAAGGAATATTTTCTGAAACAATATAATTTAATTCTAATTTCAATAAATCATTAGTTCCTTAGCACGATGACACAAGAGTAGCGCCATGTTGAGCGAAGCGCTCCATGGAGCCATTTTTCCAAGTACGTCTGCCACGGCATGTAAGATGAGGTTTGCCCTTGCCCCAAGGTGGTCCGGAGGCAATTCCACATTGGTTTGCGATAGTATGACTTCTTTCACGGTCGCAGAAAATGTGTCCGATGATTTCACACCCGAAATCTGCTCGTGCAGAAACATCACTTGTTCTCGATCAGATGAACGGATAGCAGCCCATGTGTAGACACCGTGAAGAAAACAGCTGATGATATTTGAAGGCTCCATAATGCTCCTCGTGGAGCTATCGTTGTGATTAAGTAGCTTGGACTGCAAGTCGCTCACTATTGAAAGGCATTGCCTGAGCATTGATGCTACCATGTCTGGATGCTCTGTGAGGGAGCGACGCATGAGCTCCATCGCGGGGACCACCTTACCCGGCCCCGACTTCCCTAACGCATCTTGGATATCCAAAATCGGAACATGAAGCATCAAATGGCTAATCTGAAGGTGCGTTGCAGCAATGGTTTGGAAGTGTTTCGATGTCGGATACACTGAAATGTCGGCTGCAGGGGACATTGCGTAAGCCTGCTCCCATGCCAATAGCATACCTGATGCTCTGTTAGTAAAGTAAGACCTAGAAATCCACGCATATCTCAACATACTTTCTAGATGACCCTTTCGTTTGGCGAGCGAACTTAGTACCTCTTGTACCGGATCCGAGGGACTCGAAGACGAGCATCTTGTGACCAATTTGGCATAGTGATCTCTACCCTTTGGACTCATCATGGTCTCGTAGCGAGAACTGCCTGAAGGATGTGCGTCGGCTAAACTCTCATCTGACGGTTGCCAGATTTCGGTGTCTAGGGTTGTATCAGAGACCATGGTGATTTGCTGGGAAAGCTCGAAGACCTGAACTTGGATTGTGGTGAGTACAAGGTAACGGGTCCAGGAGTTGAGTCCAATTGGATTTGAATATGAGGTTGATGAGGGAGCCGTATGAGCGTTGGTCTCCGAAGAACGTCCTGAGTTGAGGGGGCCAAGGAACGGGCTGACGGCCGAGGCAAATGTTCTCGTAGGGGGTATTGAGGCAGATCCAAGCAGATTTGTCCAGCGCTGAGCAGTTGAGGCTTGCCAAAACTCTTCATCGCACGGGCATTCAATACTCATAAATTCTGATAAAGCAAATGAGGCCGGAAGATAGAGCAAGCATGGAAAAACACAATCGAGACCGTATATGACCCATGAAAGTCTCTTTTTCGTCTCCATCTGTATCCATCTGTGCCACTGCTCATCTGGGCTGTTGACTGAAGTCTCAGGTCCTCCAGCATTCGGGCCGAACCTCATTTGCTGCATATGACGGTAGTAAGCGATGACTGTTCCCCTAAGACTCTCACAAAGCTCAAAGAGTCTTTTGTTTCCACACCAAATACCGGAGTAGCATATAAGAGCCAGCGCATATAAGACCATCGGATCTCGCATCATCTTGTTGTCCAATTCAATCGCTAATTGCGTGCTCAGTCTCGCCACGTCGATCAACACAATCGAAAAGCGACAGGAATGTCGTTCCCGGCTATATGTCGCTCCTATGGCCATCATGATGGCCACCAGTGAATCTGGCAGGTCATCGGATGATTTGAAAGATGGATGATGAATGACTGCAGCCTGGTACTCAAAGTGCGTAAAGAAAAGTCGAATGAACACATTTGCTATCCCCAGTTCCGGTAAAGGCAGGGAGTGAAAGTCAAAGCCTTTGCGGGCTGGTCGCTGAAGAAATGATTTCAGAGCCTTGTATCTCTCGGCAGAAATATCGAATTGTGTGTTGTGATTTTGCCTTAACGGATGTGTTCTGTCCATTTGAATAGGCTTGCATGCAGTGATAGCCCGAGAGCCTGGATCCCAGCTGTATGGCCATCGATCTTCCTCAGATGCTTCATTTGGAGGTGATTGCGGCTCATTCTCCGATTGCATGTTTCCGTTCAAGGCGTACGGTTTTCCACTACTATTTGCTGTCATCGTCGTATCTGTTGACTGGTTGTTGAAGCCTGGCATCATGATCGGCTCCATGAGTGCTGAAACAAGGTCATCGTCGAACCACTTATGCTCCGGATTTCCCGAATGATGCATCCAGCTAGATAGCTGATCTTGGATGGCATTATTCTCGTCTGGACTTCCAAAAGGGATGTCGGCCCTGTGAATACTGTGGGATGCGGAGCCAACACTCTCATTCCCGTCAAAATTGTCCAGGGCTCCGCTACTCCTCGTGTGCGGTGTCATCATTCTGAGCTGTTCCGAGGGCATCGCTGCCAACTGCGGTGACGAGCCTGCCGGAGGGGTCTGTCTAGACTTGTGGATCTCCTCATGGCGTCGACGAACATCACTTCTCGTGAATTCCTTGCCACATACAGAGCAGTAGTGTAATTTTTTAGGGTTATCTAGAAGCGGCGAAGAACTTTAGCACTATGGTAGACGTAAAATGGGCCATTAAGAGAGACTAACGAATGCGGGCATGTCTTATCAGGTTTTCCCGCCGGGAGAACTCTTTTGGGCAGACTGCACATTGAAACCGAGTGGTTGTGTCTAGTGTTGGATTAGCGCGAGGCATCTAGCAAGGCTCGTGAACATGAAAAGTGGACAATCTCGACGGCCAAGGTGGACATGGGCTGAGTCACTTTAAGTCTGGGGTCGTCTGATCTTTAGTTATGAAGCAAAGATCCTTCGCGGCCCCGCCATGAAATGACAAGGTTATTCTGACCGTCCAGTCGCCTTCTGTGGGTAGGTCAACATTGCCGACAGGACCATGGACCCCGTGGGGATCGGGCCAAAATGACCCGAGCGGAATATCCGAGCGACCAGGCAATGAGGAGAGCGATCGGACATGCCTTTCGACAGCTATACTATGCATAACATCGTGAAGAGGTCTGTACAAACAATTGACTTGTGTAGCCAAAGGCTTGCGGAAAAGATCATTGCTTTTGATCTGGAAGAGGCTTCAAAAGTATTCCGATCCGATCTATTTGGACATAATATACATGTTGTACATAATCTATCTATCTTCTATATACAAAGGAGCGTTCACGCCACGGCAGACTGTCTCTTTGGCACACTTGCAGGGTAGTCAGCCTCTTCGGGCTGCACGAGACACTGGGTGACCATCCGATTTTCATCCCAGAAACTCTGCAGTTTGTAAAAGCCGACCTGCGTGCGCTTTTGCAGATAATCCATTTCCATCTCCTCGTCGAACGTCTCGACCATCTTTGAGATGGGCGCAGATGGCAGCCGATCATACAATCTCCCAGTCTCGGTGGGGATTAGAGCTCGTCTCTTCTGTTTCTTCTCGGGACACACAGAGACTATTTGGCCCTTCCAGTATGGCCGACCGGCGGCCTTATCTTCAAGCCTGTCCTTGATAAACTCCAGCTTCACCATGTTGCGCCTTTCCAGGGACTCTGGATCTCGCTGGGAGTATCGCTTCTCCAGCAGGGGCATCAAGCGCTTGACCTCAACTAAGAAATCATCAAGCACGGGCTCTTGGCGAGAGAGGGCTGTCATCATGCACCACCACACGCCCCTGATGTGGCCAGTCATCGCGTAAGCACGCATCAGAATCTTGAGTTGCACTTGGTCAAACCCATGAGACCTGCGCCACTTGGACATGTAGACAGCTGTGAGCACTCCAATTGCGGTCTCGCTCTGGCCTTCCCTGATCAGGCGTCGGGCTATGGTCACGGATAGGTGATGCTTGACATTGAACATGGGCGTATGCTCGCAGATCTTGTAGAACTCAAACAAGGCCATGTGGAAAAGAGTCGACTTGGGGGTCTGAGCCCGTTCAACTTGCAGGATCTGCTGGAAGAAAATCGGCACAAAGCGAGGGAATCGTGGGGTGAATTGAGTTTTTGGGATTCTAGACCAGTAAGGCCACTCTGACTTGATAAGCTTCTGGGCATCTTTCAAGCCCGACATGCCACCATCCAAGAGTATCGAGATGACAGCCAATTGGAGGTGGATGGGTTTGATGGGGTGCCCAGATTTGCTCGCCTGCCGGAAGGCCGAGATCGCTTTCGTAAAATTCCCGGCATGAATATGGTGCTCTTGTCGTTTTGCTAGTGACATGTAGGTGTTCATGGACCTTGAATTCACAAGGTTTTTCATGCTTTCCGGGAAGGTCTTGTCGGCGTCGGAATGAATGGGCTGCAGGACATGGTCCCGCAATGAAAACTTGTCAGCATCGGAACCCATCAGGCGCCGGTTGGTCGCGACTGATCCATATTGCTGTTTAGCGGCCTGCAACATACGCCAGATCCCCACTGGCGTGTCTTGCATGGACACACGGCGGGCTTCCAGGATCCTGACAAGCTCATACTGATCCACACCCGAGTTCCAGTTTCGCTCCTCGGCCATCTCATTAATAGCTCTCACGCAGCTAGAATCACATCTTTCAACAACCGCCTCGAGTATATGCCGATGGAGGATTTTGTCTGGCCGGATTTTGAACTCGTTGATACAAGTCATGAGGAAGTCGAAAATCTGAGGTCCAGGTTGTGTGGGATAGTACTCCAAGAACACGCGATCGAAGACCACCGCGAAACTCTTCTTGTCCTTGGTGAATCCTAGCTCGTCCATTTCACGTAGCCCGTCCATAACACCCTCCCAATTGCACTGAAGGGCTTTGCCGTACAAGACCAACCCTAGAGTACGGCATCCAGGTTTAACATTAAACTCGGAAGGCATGGCCGTAACCAATGCCTCGGCTTCTTCAAAGGCGCCTGCTTCGATATAGGCCTTCACCATTGGATTGAAGACCTTCTCAGTTGGTCCTCGGTTCAATTCAGCAAGTGCTGACAGGATCTTGTTGAACTCCGTCTTGAGCAGTTCTATTTTCCGAGTTTTCCTCCACAATCCGTCGAGGTATGCACCACACAACCCACCACTATCATCATGCTTGATGCGTGCGTAAAAGAGGTATTTCGCCAAAGTCAACCTCCGTGACTCAAGAAGACTTCGAATAATGACTTCCAACAAGTGAGGCGGAACTGTCAGTCTGGTATGATGTTTCTCAAAGATTGCGCCGACAGATTCGATGTGACCTTCCTTAGCCAAAAGATGCATCATGGTTGACCATATCTCTGAATCCAGCTCTGACAATTTGTCCATATGCCTAAACAGAGATCGTGCAATGAATATGTTTCCCTTCATGCAGTTGGCAGCGAACAGACGACGCAGGAGGTCTCGCCTGTCCATAGAAATCGTGACTCCCTCGCCTGCCGGGACAGTATCCATGAAGACCTGTGCAGCTTCAATTTCCCGGTCCTCCTGAATCAAGGCCCGGATTCGATCCTCCAGCGGAAGTTCGCCAGCTGCACGTGCAATGTCGGCATCTCGGGCCTCTCGAGCCAAAGCCAATCGGTTTTCAGCCCGCAAGCGCATTTCGGTGGCGCTATCTGAGATGGGCGGCATGCTGGCATTGCTTGGCCCAGGCTGAAACCATTTTGGGGTAGGATAAGCTCCATGTTGTGGTGATTGTTTGACATGGGTCTGTTCACTAGAGGGCTCCTCCTTGTCTCCAGTCGGGACTGCCTTTTTATTCTTCAAAGATGCCAATCCCATGAATTCCCCAGCTTCCGCAGCCTCCATCATCACCGCCAGTCGTTGGGCGGAAGCGGTCGCATCGTAATTCGGCGCGGAGGTGTGCAAGGTCCGTTTGTTCTCAATGATTTGCTCGGCCACGCGGACCCGACGGTGAACATCGTAGGTGATGACTGCAACACCGCAGAAGCTGCCAACTGTTGATCCGGCAAAGGCTAATTGACGGAGGACTCGAAGAGCATTGCGCGATGGCACAGCCGGTGTCGAGTTTGCGGCATTGGCGAACATGGTTAAAGCGTGGTCGCTGATCACGCGCTGGGATCACCAGTCGTCCATCAGCGACCTGGAGGTGGAGGGTGGAAGGTAGTGGGTAGTAAATAGAATCGATTAGTTGCCCTGCTGAGCCATTGGTATAAAAAGAAAGGGATTGGAGCAGACGGCACTTGGAGGTTCGGCGTGCAGGAGAAAGTCGGGCGGACTACTTTTTCGGAAACTCACCAAACTGCGTGTTGGGCTTCTGCCGCCCGCCGGATTCCCTCCGGCCGGATCAGCTGATCGCCGGTGTCTTGCTCAGAGTATGGGCCCACCCATTGTTATTATTGTATATGGATGGAATTATTGTTACAGTCTCGTATTCCATGAAGAACACACAATGTTGTATATAGATCTATAGTTACCACTATAATAAATTCATTACATGAGTAGCCGATCTTCTTCGCTCTCTCCAACTTCGTTGGCCTCAACAGTATCATCCGATACCGGCTCATCTTCGAGAGTGACTATTGAACAATTAGTTGGGCATTCCAAGGACAAGAGAAGGAAGGAAGACATACCATGTGGGCGAATAAGTAAGCTCAAAAAGAAGACAACTCCAAATACAGCCGCAAGAGACACGAAGACGGTCTGCGGGTACGTCGCAACGGTCATACTATAGATCAGATTGAAAATGGTGGGTGCAACCACCCTGGCGAGTGCATGCAAAAGGCCTGTTGCACCGAGCATTTGTCCCACGCGCTCGTGAGGCACATGCTTGGTAAGAGATGATTGTAAGGTAGGCGAGCCCATCCCTCCAAGCGAGGCAACCGCACCAGAGAGAATCATGACCGAAGGGTGTTTCGACAGCGCGTAGCCAACATATCCGAGGACGTCGAAAACAACCGACAGACGAATAAGAACAATATCCAGCATGTCCGACCCGCGTATGACACCGTCATCCTCAGATGGGGTACGGAACAGCCGGGCGACAATAGGAAGAACCACGAAAAGATTCACCACACGGACCACGTTAATGATGGAAACAAAAAGGCTCGACTCCACATTTCCCCAGTTGAACATATACTCCGCGTAGATGATGATCACCTGGACGGTGCCCATTGCAACACCGAAAACGGCAGTATCCATCGCAGCAAGCAGGACAATGTTCCTGCGCAAGGCTGGGCTGGCGCCACGGCGATTCGGGAACAAAACACTCGGTCGTCCGACAGCGGGCATAAGAATCTTAAGAGGCGTAATAAGATTCAAGGGGTTGAGGACCTTCAATGAATACCAACTGCTATCGGTGGCATCAGCCTGCTTCGCGCGATGACGCTCGCGAGCTTCTAGCTGCCGTTCCTTGGAAAGAGACTCGGGAACGATAAAGTAGACTGAAAGGCAGAAGAACGTGTGTAACGCAAGACCAATGTAGAAGACTATCAAGGAGTCCCCAGTCTTACTGATCAAGTATGCAGCGCCGGTTGGTCCGACTGCGATTCCAAGGAACAAAGAGCCGTGGAACATACCAAAAGCCACGCTCCTTCGATCGGGCGGCGTGCAGTCTGAGGCATAAGAATGAATCAAAGCCTGTGCAGTGGTAAAGGATCCGCCCAACCCGTCCATGACCGCCCCAACCAAGAGTATATTGACCGACGCAGTTTCTGGCCAGGAAGCAACAATTGCTGTAATTGCTTCATTGAAAACAGCACCCATTGCGCAGAGCGCAATCATAGTGGTCCTTCCATAGCGATCGGATAAGTGGCCTAAACGAGGGCTAACCAGAGCCGAGATGATACCGGTGACAAGGTTAATATAGAGCTGGAATTTTGCGACTGATGACTGGATCTCGGGTAGTCGACACTGGAAGTTATCTTCACCGAAGATAACGGGGAGGTAGGTGAAGTTGGGATCTTGCGACGTCTTCTCGGCGAAATAGTCGCGACAGATGAGAGACATAATTAGGTTGATTCTGGGGACAGCGAGACCACCGAAACCCAAGGTGAAAAGAAGCCCGAACGGCAGCAGCCACCAGATCTACCGTGATCGCCATCAGATAAGCATAATCAAGCAGTATCTACCGCCAAAAGCACTCACGTGTGGTCGTCTCCATCGCGGCCGTTCATCTTTGATGTAAACTCGTTCCTCGTGCTGCTGTTGCTGCCAGTCGTCGTCATCTGCCAGCAGGGGCTCGGTGTGGATTTGCAAGGGCGTCTGTTTAGATGCAGCTGCAGAGCGTTGGGCATCCGTGGCTTGCTGTTGTGCATCAAGGGCAGGTTCGCCCGCGAAAAGCTCTTCGTTCTCCATGGCGGTGATGTGACACCTCGAGGGATCGCACGAGGCTATCGGTGCATGGTTGTAAAGGGAGGGATTAGGAACGCAATGGTTCGGTCAATATTACCCGTCCACACGTCCACAACAGGGAACTCCGGGATGAGGGGGAGAATGCGAGCTTATCAAGCAAAAGCAGGCTTTCGGGCCCCGGAGCTTGACCAACTGATAAGCGCTTTACTCCGGAATCTCCGGGCTCCGCTTTTCCTCGGCGAGTACGGAGAATGCAGTCATTGATCTTGCTGGTTTGAACCTTCTTATCTTTTGTGTTTCTGCTTTTTTCTTGAAACCATACTAAGACGCGCTGTACTGTGTACAGGATACCCACAAATATAACCTTAGAACTCCCAGGACCACTTCCCCAGAAACTATGTACATAACCCGAAATTGATTTATGAGGACAGGATTAAAGGGGGGGAGAGTATTCAGCTTTTACATAACCAGCGAACCATGCTGCTTGCCGGCGAAGAACTTCTTCGACTCCAAGCATCGCTCGCTCTTGCAACCTTGGCAGCGCAAGGTCATTTGGGCGGAGCATGGTTCGCCCTTCTTCAAGTGTGCATGGGCAATATCGGCCAAGGCCTGGATGAAGACCGGGTTGCCGTTCAGACTCTCCGCCCGCTTAACTCCAGGGCTGTTAGCTTCGTGCATGACCTCCAAGTCCAGCTCATACAGAGTCTCAATGTGATCGCTAGTGAATGCGATCGGCACGAGAATCAGATCGGACTGGCCACGCTTGACATATTCCATCACAGTATCCTGAGTTTGGGCTCCGAGCCAGGTCTTCGGGCCAACCTGAGACTGCCAGCAGAGGCGGTAGGGGTTGCTGAACTTCAGGCGCTGCATAACGGCGTGTACAGTCGCAGCGACCTCGGCAGGATAGGGGTCACCTAGTGAGACAATATAATAAGCATTACAATTATCCCAGTCCAGCGAGGATCAAAAGCTTACCGCGGTTGACAACATCCATGGGCAAGCTGTGGGCAGAGAACAGCAACACAACCTCCTTTCGCTTCTCCTCCGGGTAGGTCTTCAATTGCGCCTCAATATTCTGCGCAAAGGCTTCGACCAGGCCCGAGTGAGTCGGCCACCGGTCGATGACGCTCCACTCGATAGCACCGGCAGGCTCGGCCTCACCGTTGGCACGCTTTCCTTCCAATCGATTACGCCACTTCCACAGCTCGTTCAGCGAGCTGCCAGTTGTGGAGCACGAGTATTGAGGGTATTGCGTGAATGCCACCGCACGACCTCCCTTGCCATTTCCGAAGCCATCGGCCAGCATCTGGTTGTACATGGTCTCGGTCAAGGGTGCAGCGTAACGGAAAGCGACGTAGGGCTTGTGAGGAGCGGTCTCCGGAGACATCTTATCCAAAAGCTTGCACATCTCCTCACATTGGTACTCGGACCACTTCCGGATCGGTGAGCCACCACCGATCTCTGCATACTGCTTCTGGATCTTGGGGGTCCGGCGGCGCGCGATGAGAGGTCCGAGGTATGTCTGGAATCGTCCCAATGGAATTAGATCGGCATCAGCCTGTAGCAATAGCAAAGTATGTTGTTAGTCCAATCGTCGTCCTCCCAGAAAGATTATAGCTACCACGCGATTTTCTTTGAACGTACAAATAACCTGCCGAGGAAATCCTCCACCTCGGCCGTTGTCGATGGACCACCCATATTCAGGAAAACCATCGCAGTGGGACCCTTTGAACCTGTGGCATCCTGCGTGACTGGTGGTACAGCCGTCGCCATGCCGTATCTTTGGTTGCTGCCAAAAGCCAGACAGCTGCGAGGCATTGGCCGCATGGCGGAGGTCGCGGCACTGCTCCATACCCGTCGGGGAATTGCGAAAGGACTGCGGAATGACATGGCTGGGATGGGAAGGCTAGAATTAACACTGAACACTGTCAAATCGGTTGAGCTCAGTCAGATCCCAGAGTCAATTGAGGATCGCGAGCTAGGATTATGAGCTGGGAACGAGTACAGAATGCCAGATGCAAGTCCTCCAAAAGCCACTTACAAGTCGGCCTCGGGAAGCTTTCAGCGGGCCACCAGCCATGGAACCAGCCAATCACCACCCCGCCGGGAGTCAGCAGTTCTAGGCAGCTGGTCACATGACCTTCGCGTTGCCCCCGCGTAAATCGCGTCTCAGGCAGCAGCTCCCGATGACGCAAAGGCTGGTCCTGCAATTCTCTCTCTTTCACTCTTCAAGTCTTCTTGAGTGAGAGGGAAACAAGATGGCCGACGACAGCTACGCGCGAGACGAGGAGAATATTGAGGAGGAAGAGGTTGACGAGACGGTGAGAAGCTATCAACTATACCGTGTACCATAATTGGAGATAAAGATCCGCGTTCTGACCCAATTTCGACATAGAGCTTTCGAGCTGTCAAGGATGCCGTGCTTTTTGCGATTGATGTGAGCAGCTCAATGCTGGAGCCCCGCCTGTCCGAGGATCCCAAGAAACCCGGCCAGGAATCACCTACATCGGCCGCCCTCAAGTGCGCGTATCATTTGATGCAGCAGCGCATCATATCGAACCCCCATGATATGATCGGAGTCTTACTCTATGGTACCGAATCTTCCAAGTTCTACGACGAAGATGGAGAACGTGGGGGCGACGTCCCATACCCACATTGCCACCTCTTTACCGATCTCGATATCCCATCAGCTCAGGAAGTCAAGGAGCTGCGAGCTCTGGCCGAGGATGAGGAAGAGGCTCGGAAGATCCTGGACCCATCGAAGGAACGTGTCTCCATGGCGAATGTGCTATTTTGCGCCAACCAGATTTTCACCTCCAAGGCACCAAACTTCCTCTCGAGACGCCTTTTCATCGTCACCGATGATGACAACCCGCATGGAGATAGCAAGTCTTTGAGATCTGCTGCCACAGTTCGTGCGAGAGACTTATACGATCTGGGTGTCAACATTGAACTATTTCCAATCTCCCGGCCCAATCACGAATTCGATACATCCAAATTCTACGATGTACGCCCCTGGTCTAATTAACATTGAAGGAACAAAGCTAACTAATTATAGGACATCATCTACAAAACTTCTCCCAGTGACGGTGAAGCCCCTGCCTACCTGCAACCAGACACAAACACTGCCACGGCCAAAGGAGACGGCATCTCATTGCTCAACTCTCTGTTGTCAAGCATTAATTCCAGGTCTGTGCCGAGACGGTCGCTGTTTTCAAATGTTCCTCTGGAGATTGGACCCAACTTCAAAATATCTGTCAATGGATACCTGTTGCTCAAGCGACAGGAGCCGGCACGGAGTTGCTATGTCTGGCTCGGTGGAGAGACCCCCCAGATTGTCAAAGGCATCACTACCCAGATGGCCGATGATACGGCTCAGACGGTGGAAAAGTCGGAAATCCGCAAAGCTTACAAATTCGGAGGTGAACAGGTTGCGTTTACCCCCGAAGAGTTGCAAGCATTGAGGTACTTTGGGGACCCCGTAATCCGCATCATCGGGTTCAAGCCCTTGTCTGCCTTGCCAATTTGGGCCAATGTCAAGCATCCGTCCTTCATCTATCCCTCCGAAGGAGACTACGTCGGCTCTACGCGCGTATTTTCGGCATTGCAGCAAAAACTCCTCAAAGACCAGAAAATGGCCTTGGTCTGGTTCATTCCTCGCAAGAATGCTTCACCGGTGGTGGCAGCAATGATTGCTGGTGAGGAGAAAATCGATGAGAATGGTGTGCAGAAGGTCCCGCCGGGCATGTGGATTGTTCCCCTTCCCTTTGCAGATGATGTGCGACAGAACCCCGAGTCCACTATGAACGTGTCCCCAAACTCTCTGACCGATGCAATGCGCGAAATCATTGGACAACTGCAACTTCCCAAAGGCGCCTACGAGCCCCACAAGTATCCAAATCCAGGTGAGACTATCATTAGTATTCTCCGATCGCCTGCCATCTTGTGACTAACAAATAAATAGCGCTTCAATGGCATTACCGCATTTTGCAGGCTCTAGCTCTCGACGAGGATTACCCAGGAGAGCCAGAAGACAAGACCAAACCAAAGTACCGGCAAATCGACAAGGTGGGTTCCGCTGAGGAAGACACACGTACTTCCTGTAACTCGATTCTAATTGATTTTCAGCGTGCTGGTGATTATGTTCTTGTATGGTCGGATCAGCTTGATGCCGCTTTCGACAAGATGTTTGGGGGCACCGCCGCGACAACATCAACCTTGGTCAAGAGGGGTCCAAAGGACAGCGCTGACAGCGCAGGTGGACCCCCAGCGAAGCGAGTGAAGACCGAAGGCGGTACTGGAGGCGTCGACGAGGAAGTCAAACGATGCTACGAGAAGGGAACGGTATCAAAGCTCACTGTGACTGTTCTCAAAGAGTTCTTGACTGCTCAGGGCCGATCGGCGGCTGGGAAGAAGGCCGACCTGGTCGACCGAGTGGAGCAATTCTTCGAACACAAGTAAAATCCTTGAGCGGGCATTGTTTCAACTTTCTAGCTTGTAAACTGTTTGAATAATGAATTATGACTGCATACTCATGCCGAAATATTCGTTCTGTCTCTTTCCATAGTCTATGTCGGCGCTGACTATGGGGCCACTGCCGAAGGGCGGCCAATGTGGGAGGTGTAGGGGAGTCCCCCAGACTAGCTTCTTTTTCCAAGTTCCATCCGTCTACCTCCGGGGGAAAATGTCTAGATTCCCGGGATAGCCCGAGTGCAAGTTGCAAGAGAACAGCTCTGTTTTTCCATTCCTGTCATTGGCGTTCTCATCTGCCCTTGGGTCATAAGTTTCACTTTTGGTGAAGTCTTGAACGGAGCTGTCCATTGGAAGTGACCATTCTGAAATCCAGCATGCCATACCCATAGCCCTAAAGTGAGTATGATCACTACATCCTCTTTCGCAGCTAGATAGCTAATTCTTCCAACTCACAGGCCTGCCAAGAAATGAACGTCTCCATGATGGACTCCTACAATCTAGCCTGGAAGCTTATGTATCACATCAATGGACTCGCACCAGACTCATCAGCAACAGAAACACCAACCCCACTCCTCGACTCATACCAAGCCGAGAGACACAAAATCGCCCAGCAACTGATCGACTTTGACCGAAAATTCTCGACCATGTTCTCCGGCAAATGGGTGCCACTGAGGGACTTACCCGGGAGGAGTTCCAGCAGGCCTTTAAGCTGGGCAATGGGTTCACCAGTGGCTGTGGTGTAGAGTCTCCCGAGAGTACGGGCGTCCTCCGTGACAATTTGGAAGAGTCGAGGAGCCCTGTCAAGGGGACGGACTATCAATCTGGAATTCTTTGGCCTGATCGGAGATTATTGAATGTTCGACTTTTGTGACATGCTGATGGGGCGCGGCGGCATATTCACGACGGTGAGAATGGAGTCATTTCGACGGGATGAAATCGACTAGCAAAATAATAGATATCCCTTCAACGGGTCGATTCCGCATTCTCTGTCTAGCATCGACTGACCTTCTCGATCGGCAAAGCGTTTCGGCACAGGCACCGAATGCACTCGATCGTCTGATGGTCGCATTCCCTGCGTCGGTTATTTAGTTGATCGTGTTACATCTCAAGCTTCATCGGGCATTTTGAGTGGGATGATGTCCCCGCCTGTGTCAAGCAGCAAGCTGGGGTGCGCTTTCATGATGGGTCGGCTTTGGATGACGCCTATGCAATTTACGGCGTGGATCCTGCACGGGGTGCTTTAACTGTGATTAGACCTGATGGATATGTCGGAGTTGTTGCACGTCTTGGCGAGGTTTCGAGGGTGGAAGAGTATCTCAAGCGATGTGTCAGAACGGTTTCCCGGGAATGATGATCGCGATTCGAATGTTGTTAGAACGAAAGCCTCTCAACAAGTCATCGAACGACTTTCCAAGATCAAAGAAGCACAATGCAATCGATATATCTTCTATTAGTTATTGACAAATGAGTAAGGTTCTATAAACATTCAAAGGACTTCAAGTCCAAGAATCTGCAACAAGATGTTGCAATGAAAATGTACAAAAGAGAAAGATCGCTCTTGCCAGCGCCGGATTGCAATGAGGTCTAATCACCCAAGTAAATCATCTCAAACTCCAGACTCTCAGCGGCTTGGGGTAGCGCATGAGGTAAATGACAGAAAAAGAGCTCAGCTCGATGCAAGCGGGGGGTATCGAAAATGTCGGCGAATATGCACAGTGGCGAGAAATCAAGGCGCGGGGCATGGAGGAACGGGTGTGCGCTAAAGGTGAAGCTCTCTCAGGACAACGGACCGCAATCCCAAGCGTTAGCATTTGCCATAGACTTGACAATAGCAAAGCTCTTCATCGGGACAGTAGACCGCCTCCATGCCAAAGATGACATGCCACAAGAACTCCATCACTCGTCCTGACATGGCATCGTTCAATTCGGTGTCAATAACCCATTGCCGGAACTTGACATAATCCTCGCGTGGTCGCTTCAGCACCTGGCTTCTCGAGACCGCAAACTGCGCACAGCACGCCGCACCGATCTGCTCCGGCTTGCGCATGTACTTGTGCCCCGAAAACTCCTGCTCATAGGGCGAAGAAGAATTCAATGGCGGCGTGCTCGTTCCCTCAAAGACATCCCACCAGACCTGCTCGGTGACATGTACATTGAAGCGGTGACTATCCTTGCAGCCGGGGTTCCAATTGCAGCGGAGATTGACGTAGCCGTTCTCCTGGACGAAGTTGGTTTGGAGCATGCGCATTGAGTTGACGTTATCGTGGAGCGGGGCATCGTTGTGCCATGCCATGAGGAACCCGGCGCGATGGGCGTGGAGAAAGACGATTGTTGATGGGAGGGTGTCATAGTGGTCAATTACATAGGTCAAATAGGCCATAGACTCGTGTCCTTTGTTAAGAGGTGTCGTAAGAATTTGGGGGTTGGATCGGGCTTCTTCAGAAGGATTGACTATGTAGATTGCGCGCTGCCAGCTGTTGAGGAGGGTAGTTTGAATTAGTGATCAATAACGTTTCGCCAAAGTTGAGAGGGTAATTGGATATTTAATACGTACTCTGGAAGCTCTTCTTGTACCCAGTCGGTAGGCTCTTCTTGCACCTTGGCCATCACAATCACCTTGTCTCCAGGCACGGGCACATTGCCGACTATTGGGCGTTGAGCGACTCCATTTCGGTCCAACCAATCAACCAGGTATGCGCCGGCGCGATACTGGCTACAGATATCTTTGAGATGTGCCTCCAACAAGTACAGAGAGAAGAATAAGAGTAGTGAAGCGCAGAATGCGAGACGCAATGCACCCTTCATCGTGATCACGAGGAATAATCAGAGATGTTCAAGGGAAGACCCTCGAGTGGACCTCCGTGCGTGCCAATTTCACCGTGGGAGGGACTGAGCCATTGATTGACGATCTGAACTGGACAGTGTAGAGAGTGTGAAGTAAACGATAGAAAAAGAGCGACAAAGGTGGAATCTCGTGTTCAGAGGGCGACAAAGGAGAGAAAAGGGAAAAAGGTCACGTTGAGGAAAAGGAGAGAGTTGGCGGCGTCTTTAACGCCGCAGTAACAGCCACGCGGGTCGAGTCTCACCGTCTCACGAGAGAGAGAGAGAGAGAGAGAGTCGGAGAGTAAGGTTACTAGTGGAGAACTTTCAGGGAAATGGGGTTAACCGAAAAAAAAAAAAAAAAAAAAAAAAGAGAGAGTTAAAAAGGAATAATGGACAGCAAGTAGTAAGTTAGCCAAGATACTCTAACTATCTCTCCAGTATGCTCTAGGTCTAGTCCACTCCGCCCATGATCCATCGAGTGAAAAGAGAAAGAGAGTCAGAGACGGTTTGGAAAACCAAGGGGATAGACGGGGCCCATACTTTCCCACACCTTTTTTTTCGCCATTGGTATCAGCAGAAAGTCTAAGCCCCGTTTAACTTAGAATGTCATTCTACGTGGGCGTCATTGGCCACTCAGGAGGCGGGTTCAGGGGGACAAGAGGGGCCCAGGGTACCGAAGCTGGGGCAAAGGGAACTTTACACTATTTTAGAGGGTTTACTTTGGTTGGGCTTTGGCCCTTGGCGAGAAAAGCTTGGCTTGGAGCCAGTCTGAGTCTCAGTCTCGCGCCTCCCGCGGCCCCTAATCGTGTCGGCCGAAGTACAGTAGATTATTTTGCTGAGCAGCGGAGCAGCTGAGCAAAAGAGAATAATGAATGGGCCCTGGGTCAGATTGCAGGCTGCACAAGAATTGCAGCCAGTTTGTATACAACCAGACCTCTTGGAATGCTCTGGATCACATCCTGTGTGAATGCGTGTCGACACATTGTGGCAATGGGCGTGTGATGAGTACCATGGCTCGCACGTGGCGGTTCAACAGTTTTCTGGAGAATCGAGGGACACCTGGGAGTCTGCCATCTGGGACAGAAAGACCGTCTGGACACGCGAAGTCGGAAGCACATCCTTTCTCCACCGGGTTATTGGCTGAGTCTCGCATCCATGTGGGGCCTGCTGGATTACAGTACCCCTAAAGTCAAATTCCCGTCAGCGTCGGCAGGATCTGCCTATTTAAATATTAGTCCTGCGGACCTGCAGGGTCTCACAAAAAATAGGCAGACACGATTTGACTAGTCATCACTAGTGACGAGGCTCGTCGGAGTCAACCTTTTTCCGATGCAAGTTGGTCATCATTCAACAATAATCGGACTCTCGTCGGCCTCCACATTCTGACCACGGCATCGTAATGAGGCAATGACAGAGTTGACCCACTAACCAAGACTGATCAGCAACGATATGGTTATTGTGTGTGTGTGTGTGCGCGGGCGGACGCTTGTCTAAACTTGCAAGATGCCAAGGACAAGAAGAGGGTATTAGAAACGCCACAGGGAGGGGTAATAATTTGGGTTATCGAGATTCGAGCTGAACCCTTCTTCATATCGTTTGGGCGCCTCAAGAGCAGTTCCATATCATTCGAGATGTCAAACAAATTCCGTGGCTTGGTCCCTTGCTCCTTTGCTGTTCTTTCTAGGTAAAAGGAACATCAAGTACATACAAATGATTTGAATATCATAGTCTCGTTGCACGTTGGGGGCGAAGAGAACAATGCTCTTCTTCTGTAGAAAGTTGACATCGGAGCACAAGGCCAGAGTAATCAATGCTATTGGCGGACCACAACCACAACCTAGCCACCTCAATTCGCACTGGCCGCGTATCATTCTTGACTAGAAGAGTGACGATTCGCAGGCTTTCCGAGTCATGGGGGCTCGAGAGATATAAGATCAATGCGGGGTTTTTATCATTTTGTTCCGAGAAACCTTGATCGGTGCCCTTGCCTGGTGATGGGAGGTGGAGGTGGAAGCGGAGGAGGACCGGGACAGCAACATGGTCACCTGCAGCCACCGATGACTGTGCAGTAATAATGGAAGCGGCGTAGATCTTCGGGTATAGAAGGAATACTTGAACTTAAATCTCTTGTTCGTCTTGAAAATTCCCGAGTCGAGATTACAACTTGTGATTTGAGAACATTACCTATTATCAGGCAATTTACCCGTCGGCGTCAGCATGGAACCTGTGCCGGATATATGTTGAAATGCAAGTACCTAAGATCCATATGTACCACATTCACCATAGATAATTTAGAAAATCAAGGATCCCAATTCCAAAAAAAAAAACCTCCATGAGTACTATAGTTTCAAAGCATAGCTTTTGTTTCATTCCTTTTATACTATACATAGGCACTTGGAGGCTGTATCGCACAGTCCAGCTGTAGCATGCCTCGGACCACCTCCAGTGATCTTAATCGCTGCCCTCATTATCCTCTTCCTCGCTGACTTCCTCCCCCTCCTCGATAGCCTTCTCGCGCTCCTTCCGTGCCTTTTCCCGCTTCTTCTCCAGCAAAGCATTCAGCTTCTTTGCGGTATTGAACACACCACCAGTACCCGCCCCGCACGCGGCACAGGATGGATTCTTCCGATACCGTTGCAGCGCACAGGACTCGCAAAAGTAGTGTCCACACTTGGTGATGATCGGGTTCTGATATGGTTTCCGACAGATAATGCAGGCAAAGGGGATGCTGTCCAGCAGCTCATCATCATCATCGTCCTCGTCATCCTCTGCGGTCTTGCCGGCGCCTTTCCTTTGCGACACCACCCGTCCACTCAATTTCTTGCCGTTGGTACCGATTTCCCAGTCACGATCCAGTTCCCAACCTTGTTTATAGTCCTCGCGGGCGTGTAAGAATTTGCAGGAATCACCTATCGTAGTCATGTTAGCCTTTGGTCTTCATTTTCTTTTGGTGAGCATGCAGGGACATACCGAATCCACACCACCCAGTCTGTTTCCAGTCCTTGCAGACGTCGGGGGCAAAATCCATCACTGTCACGGTTCGCACGTTTGTGGGCGCTTTAATAGGACCAAACTGCTTATTCGGCGCATCTGGGTTCTTTTGAATGAAGGATGAATAGTTGGCCGCGCCCTTGTAGGTACCGTCTGGAGCAGAGGTCGTAGAGGAATGAGCCCGGGTTGATCCCAGCAGGTTCTTGGCACTCAAGTCCTCATCGTACCAGTTGGCTGATTTTGTGGCATCGTTGCTCGTGGACAGCGGTACCGGACCGGTGCTCGTAGGTTGATCGGCGGCGGGGTCTCTCCTGGTGGCATTTGCAGCGGACGATGCTGTTACTGCAACATTCTTGCGTCGCCTCTTGATGCGCCGGCCTTCTTCATCGTCGGATGATGTGAAATCGGACCCCGAGTCCGAGGCTGGTGGCGGTGTCGCGGGCTTCTTGCGGAAATTCGCCTTGCCTTTGGCGCGTTTCTTGAAGCCGAACTGGGGTACAGCTTCTGAGACTTCGGCATTGTCTGCCATTATGAACAATTTGGAGGATCTTTGAGGGGGTATTCGAGGGGATATGCGAGAGAGATCCAAGGTCTTTGAACCTATTTCCTGTTAATCATCATCACTACCGGAAGCTGCTCGAAATCCGCGGAGACTGACTAAGCTGTCCTGACTAAGCAGAACCTGTCATGTGGGCAAGCAAACAGTGCAAACTGAGTGCCCGACGCGTTGGCAGAAGAAGAAAACAACAACAGACTATCGAATCATCGCATGCGTTGTGTACTCCGTACTGTCCAATTTATGATAGATGCCATATGCAATTGTCGTTGAACTGTAGGGGGATAAAAAACTAGGGACAGTAGGGAGAGAGAAAGAGTCTCAGAGGTGCAGATACCAATCAATAATCAATTTCCACCCTACTTCCATAGGTATCTATCCTTTCGAGAATTCGTGATCGTAGGGCGGCTAGGGCCCCTCCCTCCTTGATCTCCCCACGATCATCTCAAACACTGGTGCCAATTGGCAGTGCGCAAGAATAGCAGCCGCTCCCGCTCGACTCTCGACTCTCTTCCCTTTTCTCCCCGCCCGAGTCGCCCATTGCCCTCCACCCCCCCATCACCATACCCACGTTCTCTACTGCTCTCTTGTGCTCTTTCCTTTCCTTTTCTCTATCTAGTTAAATTCGTTTTCTTTTTTTCTTTTCTTTTGTTCATTTACTAGGGCCCCCAGCCGACTCAAGACTTGCATTCGGTTGGGTGATAATTGGCTGCCGATCGCCAAGTGTTATGGTTGGCTGCATCACACACTCACCAACGCGCGTGTACCTGGTCAAGGATCTCGCCGGCTCGGGATCTTACTGATTCGCTCCTTCTCGAGCGATCGTGTTTGTTGTGCCCAGTCCCCTCTTCATCCATCTTCGCTCCTCGCGAGGCCCGCTATCTTTCTCGCCCTTCCCCCGTGTCGCATCCAATTTTCGCACGTGGTAATATCGTCGATCCGTGGTTGCTGGCCGGCTCAATCATCCACCTAGGGACGGAGAGGACCCTGTGCGAATTCATTCTCCCAGGCACGGTGACTTGAGCCATGCTCGCGTGAACCGAACACGGGTCATCACTCAAAAAGGAGAAATTGACGCGCGCGCGAGTTCCATTCAAGTCTCATCGGCAACTGTGTCCTCACGCGTCAGGGGATCCAGAAGCCGACTGAGGTACCGCACCCTCGGAGAATGACAGCACCCCACGCCCGCGCGAACAGCTCTCTCGCCACTATGATGGAGGATCCGTTCGTCTCGACCTCGGGCCAGCCCGCCGCCCCTCGTGAATCGCACCGATATTCGTCATTCGACACGCAACTCTTCAGTCTCAATGCTTCTTCGCCTGCACAGGCCAAGCGGGCCCTCGAGGCCCATCTGGCGGAGACCGAGCGTCGATTGGAGGAAGCGTCCAAGTTGGGAACGGCGCTCATCGAGCAGCAGCGGGAACTGACGGAGCAGCTGAAGGAAGTAGAGCAGCAGCAAGATGAGGGTGAAATGGGACCGGAGCTACGACAGCGACTTGCCGACCTGGAACAGGAGTACAATGAGATTGGTCGGGAAACCGCTCGTGCCTTTTTGGCTCCGAAGAGGCTGGCAGGTGGCTCGGAGGAGCCCCAGCCGGGTACTCCAGGGTTCGACCAAAAGGTACTGGAAATGATATATGACCCTCATTGCTTGCCCCTTGTGCCAATCTAACTATCTTCTGTCTTCAGTCTCCCCTCAGTTCCGCTCTTTTTGCAAGCCAAGCGACCAACTCTCCCAGCAAAGTCAGCGTTCCCTCTCGCAAGCAGCGCAACCAACCCTCCAGCCGTGTCCACGATATCGAGTTCGCGACTGAGATTTCGACCTCTCTACTCGCCCAGGTCCGTCAATTACAGGCACTTCTGGCCGAGCGAGAGGAGACTCTCAAGTCGGTCAACCTAGAGAAGTCGCGGTTAGAGATCGAAGCGGAAGGCTATTCCCAGCGCATCCGTGCACTCGATGACAGCGAGCAACGCTACAAGGATGAGAACTGGGCTCTGGAGACGCAGACCCACGAGCTCATGTCAGCTGTCAAAGATGCGGTGGAGCGTGAGAAGAGAATGAACAGTAGCCTGAGCACCGCGAACTCCGAGAAGAACGCTCTTGAACGGGAATTGGAAGAGCTGAGGCAAGCTAATGCGAAGATAGTGGAGGACCAAGCAATCGCGCAGAAGGCGAACGACTCTGAAATTCATCTGCTACGTCGGAACTTGACTGCTGGTGATGCAGAGAAACTCGCGCTTCAGAAAAAGCTTGAAGAACTCACCGGCCAGAACCAAGAGCTGGCGAAGGCGGTTGCCATGCGAATCCGACAGTATGAATCGCAAGGCTCTCGAGATCTGCCCGACGATCATGACGATGAAGAGGCAGAGCAAATCACGCCCGAAAGCTCTCCCCCTCCGTCTCCCAATAAGTTCACTCCTCGGCATGGCCATTTGGAGTCGGAGACTCTCAAGAGCTCACTTGGCCATGCCCACCGTATGATCCAGAACCTCAAGAGCACCATCCATCGCGAGAAGACGGAGAAGATTGAGCTCAAGCGCATGCTGCAAGAAGCCCGAGATGAGGTCGAGCAGCGTCGCCGTGAGACCAATGCTCCCAACGCATCCACCAAGCGCCTGAAGACCAAGGACAACTCTTTCCGCAAGCCTGCTCGCCCGGACCTTCTGGGTGCTGGCCGCAAGGAAAAGTCTTCAGTAGAGATGGAGATTCATGATACTGATTGGGAAGACAATGCCGGCCAGGGCAGTCCCACTCGATCAATCATGGCTAGTTCAGCTGCCAGAAGCCGTTCTGGTGCCGTTTCCCCTCCTGATGAGCCCAGTGATGTCTACCAGACTGCCACTGAAGCCGAGGATGGGTTTGAGACGGCAAACGAACGCGCAACGGCAACCGAGAGCGAAGCCTTCCAGACCGGTGTTGAAAGCATGGCCGATGACAGCAGTGACGACTCCGCTGATCTGACAGAGACCGAGAACAATGTCCAGACAACTCCCCGCACCCGTGTTCCGTCTCTCATGATGGCCAAGGCCCGCGATCGTAACTCCTACCACAGCACGGCGTCTGCCACGTCCGACGAGGATGAGACAGATGGAGGCTTCCCATCCCCCAGTCAGACCCATATCTCTGGCCGTCGGGTGAGGTCGAAGCGAAGCGTTCTCCGCCGAATTCGCCCATCCGGGGAGGCTCCGATGGCATCTAGCAGTCGTCCTTCCAGTGCTCGCAATTCCCCCGCGCCAAGCTTCGAAGAGCAGCCCGTGGCCCGGGAGGGCCAGAGCCTCTTTGCGGAACTTGCCGAGCTGGAGGGTGGTGATGACGAGGAAGATGGTGCAGTTGTTACTTCTCAGGCCTCGACGCCGCGCATGGGCCCTTCATCGGACTCTCGCAGGCCCTCTGAGATCACGCTTGACTCATTGCCCAGGCCCGTCATGGTCGATTCTGGTATGATGACTGATCCTTGGGAGCCGAGCACTCCAGTTACTGCTGTGGCAGGGGCTGCTGTTGCAGGAGCCGCGGTTGCTGGTGCCGCTGGAGCTGCTGTCTCTGCCTTTACCGATGGCCCAACTACCCCTCAGAGAAGTGTGGACCGTGAGATCACTACGGAAGCCGAAGAGACGCCCAAGCTGGTCAGCTCAGGTACCCAGTGGACACCACTCAAGCCCGGGATGGGAGATAATGATCACCTGGCCAATGTGCCCACGCCGCCAAAGATGGCCTGGGACGAGCGTGCGGTGGAAACCCAACTGGTTGAGGCTAGTACGCAAGCCGAGCCAGCAGAGATGGGCATTGCCATTATCTCTTCTCAAGAAACTCTTCCCGCCGCGCCTAGCTGGCCAGAGCTGGCCATTTCATACCTCCCTGGCGGTTTCACTGAACCAGTGAAATACGAGCTTCCTGCTCCGGAGATACCAGAAATGAGCTTCTCCTCGATTGTCTCCCAGTCAACTGAGCCTGCCCAGGCGACCATTCCCGAGCCGGAGCCCGTGGTTCCTATCGAGCTTGTTCGGGAGCTGCCTGAGCTGTCCTTGTCTTCCCATTTCATCCATTCCACGGAGCCTGTCCTGGCCCAACTTCCTGAGCCTGTTGTTGAAGAGGTCCACATTCCCGAAATGGCGATGTCGACTATTTCCTCGCAGCATACTGAGCCAGTGAAGGCTGAGCCTGCTCCCGCGCCAGAACCTATCATGATTCCCGCACCTGTGCCGGAGCCGGTCATCCCAGAGCTTTCTGTCGCCCTGCTGGACCCAGCGTTTACAGTCCCTGTGAAGGCGGTGCCTGCCCCCGCACCGGAGCCCATTGTGATCACTGCGCCTGCACCAGAGCCAATTCTTCCAGATCTATCGATCTCTCTGCTTGAACCCGCAATTACGGAGCCGGTGAAGGCTGAGCCAGCTCCCGCACCAGAGCCGATCATAATCCCTGCACCTGTGCCAGAGCCAGTCATCCCAGATCTGTCAATCTCTCTGCTAGATCCAGCATTCACAGTGCCGGTGAAGGCGGTGCCTGCTCCAGCACCAGAGCCAATTGTGATTCCTGCGCCTGTACCAGAGCCGGTCATTCCCGATCTGTCGATCTCTTTGCTGGGTCCAGCGTTCACGGAGCCTGTCACACCTAGAGTGGTTGTGCTCCCTCCCCTGCCAGTGCCCTCCATTTCCACACTGCGTTCCGTTGAGACCCAGCCAGTGCGATCTGTGGTACGCGCCATTCCTTCTATGAGTGACTTTGCAATCCAGACAGACCCGATAGAGGAGCCCAAGGCTGCTGCGGCTGCAGTGGTCATCCACGAAGATGAACAAGATGAACCTAGTGAACCAGCTCGTGACCTTTCTGGTAGCAACACTAGCGAGCGGCGGACAAGCACTGGCCTGGCCTTGAGTGACATTTCTGGCAACGCGTTGCTGCCTCAGTCAGACAGACAGCTTCCCAGCTTCGTCAGCTCGGACCAGGGATCCCAGACAATCCTCTCTTCGAAGCAAATCGACCAGATTCTCATGGACCGGGACTCTGTTCGGCCGCTTTCTTCCGCTGATGGCAGGCAAAAAATGGAGATGGCCGCACTTGGAGCCGCTGCAGGAGCCGCTGCAGTATCTCCCTTTGCCACCCCTAAGCTTAGACCTCGCCTCCAAGCACAATCATCAGCCAGATCTGGAGCATCAAGCCAAAGACGTCCTGACACTGCTACTAGCCAAACATCTTCTCTCAGTGTCCATCCTCCCTTGCCAGCTGACCACCGTGAAGCCATTGCGGCCGCTGAGAAGAGGTCAATTGACATACCTCCCCCTACTCCGTCACCCGGCACAATGGGACCACCTCTGGCGCCAGCCTCAGCCTATCGCGTGAACGTACAAGCTGCCCCGCGCACACCCAACGACCAGAGCACAGGGCCTGGATCCGCACGAACCGTTTCCACCCAGGCTCGCATGAGAAGAGGAAGCCAGAGCCAGATGTCAAGGCGGTCATCGGTGTCCTCATTCGCCTCTGAACTCGAGGAGCGTTTCAATATGAACCCCTACGCTGGACCCATGCCTCATGGCTATGGTGCTAATACCGACCCCCGCATGATCCAAGCGATCACCCAGACCATGATTGGCGAGTTCTTGTGGAAGTATACTCGTAAGACTGGTTCTTCCGACATGTCGTCTACACGTCACCGACGCTACTTCTGGGTTCACCCGTATACACGCACGCTATACTGGAGTGAACATGACCCGCAGACTGCGGGCAAGTCTCAGCTTCGCACTAAGAGTGTGCCTATCGAAGCTGTGCGAGTGATTGCAGACGATAACCCGTATCCTCCGGGTCTTCACTGTCGAAGTTTGGAGGTCGTCAGCCCCGGTCGCAAGGTCCGCTTCACTGCCACGACAAGCCAAAGACACGAGACCTGGCTCAATGCATTGTCGTATCTGCTCCTCCGAGAGAGCAACGAAGCCTGCGAGGATGGTGATGCCGTGACTCTGGATGACATTGATGAGTTCAACCCTGGCTTCCGGTCTTCCTCGCGCCAGACTGCCCGTATGTCGGTGTCCTCATACAACAGCCGCACCCTTCGCCAGCCACCCAAGCCACAGCGTGCGGCATCGGCCATGTCTATGCGCTCTACTGGCGGAACTCCTGGTCGTGCATCCCCTGCCCTGAGCACCTCGGGCCCGAACTCCTCGTTGCAAGTCCCCGAAGACCCTCCGCAGCGGTCCTCGTCCCGTCTCAGCACAATCCTTAACAGCTCGATCCGCGGATCGATCGCCAGTCTGAAGGGACGCCATGGCCAAGCAGCTAGTCTTCATGACGAGAGCATCCGCGACCAGCCTAGTATGGAGAACCTCTCGCACAGCCACGATGACGAAGATCGGCTCGAGAATGTTCGCGCCTGCTGTGACGGCAAGCACGATGTGGGTTCGCTCTCGCGCAACAGTCGGTATAGCCCGAGAGTTGATCGCATGCACTCCCACCACTAAAAGCGTTGCATGTTGCATTGGAATCGTTTCGATCGAGTCTGCGGGCAGGCCCTCAAACGGCGATGGCTTGCAGTAACTCGTATAATTGCCCACGAGTTTCTTTTTCTTCCTCCTTTGCCGGACACGCATCTTCACGTCTGTCACCCTGCTTCTGCATCGTACCGATGCGCTCTAATAGAATGGTGCCGTGATTGCGGCCTTTCTCTCTTCTTGACACACCACTTTGGATGACTCGGGAATGCTGGTCTCGGGAATCTTACCCGCCAGCTCTCTCTATCTACCTCCCACCTTTCTTTCTCTACGCACATATGCCTACTACAACCTCGACCACCTCTTTCCTTTCCAATCCAACTCGCGTCAATAACTTCTAAACTCATATACACTCTCCTATCACCGTCCTTCCTTTGTCCATTCTCAGTGCTGTCATTTCGATCTCTCTTTTTATTTCAGTTTCAGCCACGCTCTATCCAGTCTGACCCGACTAGTCATTTTACAATATATTTCTCTTTCTTATCTGTTGATAATTCTCGTTCCCTGTATGATTTAATTTGATCATCTATCTGGCCATGTCTACGTCCCTTTTTCTGCGATTGACCCTGGAGTCTGAGTCTCCTTCACTGCGTGTACAGACTGCAACAGAACGCGAGCCTTACTAAAAACTTTGGTCTGCATTGTCCTTTATTGCATTGACCATGTAGTATCATGCCATCTGGCTTGAATAAATAGATATCAATCCCTTTGCAGACCGAGTTCGAGTAAGACACCACCGAAGATGGGAATCTGATAATCGGACATGAGTTTACTCTGACTGATTTGCCTTGGTGCCTTTAAGAAGCCATGAAACGTCTTCCCAGACTGCTCATCCTAGCCTCATATGATGTGCTTTATCTTAATGCCGCATCTTCACTAGCCACATTCGATCCTAGTGTCTGTACAATAACCCCGAACATCACGTGACCTTATCTCTGCCATTGGGGGCCCTAACTTCCGCCTGTACCTAGTGGATCCCCATCTTCCCTTTTTCTACTTCTACTTCAGAGTGAATATCACCGCACCAATTTCTCTGCAATAAGCTTTTTTTACGATATGTCTTCTGAAGCTCCACCACCACTGCGTGAGCGTATGCTCGGTTTGCTTGATCCAAGCCATTTGATGGCTATGGCGATACCTCGTAAGTGATGCATATACAAACTTGGAGTTTTGGGATATCAGAGCTGGAGAAGATCGTTGCGTCTCTGTTTCTTCAATGCTGTTTTCTTTTCCATGACCTGTTCTTCTATCCTGTAATTTGAATCTGTTGTGTCACTGCTTATATCTTTCTTTGATTATCCTTTTTCTCTCATGTCTTGTTCCTCCTGCATGTAATTCGACTCTCATATACACTGCACATTGTTGTGGCATTCGCTTCCGATATAACCCCGCACGAAGTGTCCCGATGTCTATCCCCTTTTTTTCTCCTTTCCTGTTTATATGTAATCCACTTTACTGCTTAACGTGCTCTAGCTGATCAAAAACATAGATTACTTTCGAGTCTGCGCCGAAGCTATCAAGCGTGGCGAGGTTCTCGCCCCCATCACGCAGACCGCTAAACTTCGTGATGAAGCCTTTGGTCGATTCTGGATTGCATTTTCTAGTAAGCCCAGCCTGTTGTTTAAACAATGACAAAATTGAAACACGAAATCCATTCCCCGAGAAACAAAGAACAAGCCCCTTCTGGGAACTATATACCCAACACCGCGATATATCCCCTTTCTAACTCCCTCCCAGCATTTCTAGAAAAAAATGCTCCAACCCCAATTCCCGGCACCGAGCCTGAACTCACCGGCTCCTCAGCTCTGATCCCACCACTCCTCAAAACCGCCTCGGGTATCGTGTTGGACATCGGTCCCGGCACAGGCACCCAAATGCACCTTCTCCGCTCCCCGGCTATAACAGCCATCTACGGCGCAGAGCCCTGCGTCGGGCTGCACGGAGAACTCCACACAAAAGCGGTAGCCGAGGGTCTGGACTCGAAATACCACATTCTTAAATGTGGTGCCGCATCGGCCGAGCTTATCCCCGCACTTGACGCTACCGGTACGGGCGTTGCGGATGCCCACAAGGAAAGTGGGAGCGGTATCTTTGATACGATCATCTGCGTGCGTGTGTTGTGCTCTGTTCCGCAGATGGAGAAGACGATTCATGAGCTTTATGCGTTGTTGAAGCCTGGTGGCCGGGTGCTTGTCACCGAGCATGTGGTTAATCCGTGGCGGACGGCGAAGGGGTCGATTCTTGCGCGGATTGCACAGGGAGTTTATCAGTTGGTGGGGTGGAGCTTTTTTATTGGGGATTGTTGTATGGATCGGGATACGGAGAAGGCGTTGAGGAAGGCTGCGGATGAGGATGGTGGGTGGGAGAGTGTGGAGATTGAAAGGTCGTTTGGGTGGTCGGCTTTGCCGTATATCTCGGGGGTGTTGGTTAAAAAGAGTAACTAGGAGGAAGTTTGTCTTCTTGGGCAAGATCACGACGATTGATTTAGGTGGTTCATATTTAGTTATTTGAGATTGATAAGAAGGGAAGTCTATATGTTTGTGGAAGAATAAGCGCTATGCATTGAATGCCTCAAATTTGTTAAGTATTGTATATTGGTTCGTATTTCTTAATTAAATGGGTATCATCGTTTCGGCATCACAATGTACATGAAAGAGGATCGTCTCTTCGCGTAATGGGGTATAATAATTTAACATAAATTAACGCGGCAAAATGCTCGACCCTGCCTTAATCCGCAGAGCCCGGTTTTGGCCGTCCAGGAGGCCAAAAGTCAAACAAGTCCAATGCCTCGGACGTCCAAGGACCTTCTTCTATAGGCGCAGGTTGCTCAGGAACTGCACTCAATGCGCTGCGGGTCAATGTCGGTCGCGTCTGGACAGTTGTCAAGGCAGTGGGGTCTGAGATTGATTTGCGGAATGGCGCGTCAAGAGCCCTCTTCGCAGGTAGTTTTCGCGGCAAAGAAGGATGTTGATCACTCGCCGGGTTAGCTGTCTTTCGCGCGGGACCGTTTTCCAGGTTCGGTACGTCTATCATCTCTTCTAGGATGAATTGAGTGGAGTCGGAAGGCATGAACTCTGCGTTCGTAGACTCAATCTCCTGCGGAGCCGTAGCTATTCTGGAGGAAGAGATTAGCAAGCTAATTGCAAGTATTGTTCGAGTACGTACTGACTGGGTCTCCTCGGATTTGATAATGGGTTGACTGCGGCTCGCAGGCGAGGGTGAAGATAGCCCCGGTGCTGATTTCTGCGATGCATCACTAGGTAGAAGAGCGCTGTACATCAATTTCCGACGTGGTTTTTCAGTTGCCATACGCAGAGTATTGACCCGGGCTCTGGAATAATCTGGCGTTGACCTATCTGTCGACGGAACGGCGCCACTCGCAGGTTTGCGAGCTTCAGAATGTCCAGTCCGCCCGTCTTTGGGTGCTGCAGACGGCATTGCCCGTGGAGGTCGACTTTTAGATGATTCCGACGAAGATGGCAAGGCTGGTTTTACAAATGTGGGGGGATCAGGTCGCGTTGCATTCGTTGATTCTGGAGCCTTTCGCGGTATTTCCACGGGCTGAGCCGGCGGCTTTTGCCCCAGGTCTTGCCGAGGCCGAGCTGCTTCTCGTGATGCTTCCCGTGGAACTTGAGGTTGGGTCGGTTTGTCCGCGATACTCGCAGGTCTATGGACCTCGAGTTGTTCATTTAGCACGTCGCTGGGTGCGGCAGGCGGCACTGGCTTTTGAGGGTAGCTTCTCGATGAGTCCGGCGGCGGGAGAACAGGTTTAGCGAACGTCGGGGTGTCAGAGATTACTAGATTCGGTGGCTCTGATATATCTCGGGATTGATTCACTGATGGAGGTTGGTTCTTTTGCCCCAAGTCTTTCTTGGATAGTGCTGCTTCCCGGTGTTTTTCACGTGGTGGTTTCCGTCCTTGGGCAACGCTGGGCGCTCTCGTAACCGAGGGCTCATCATCTTGATCAGTCAGATCTACAACCTGCGACTGGGTGTTCCGCTTGTTCACCGGTGCCTTCTCCATCGGAGGAGCTTTTTGCGAGAAAACCTTTTGCCGCTTCGGTGCTCGTTCAGACGATTCGGAGACGATTGAAGCTGGCTTTGGGGGATGTCGCTCCTCATATGGTGACACCAAATGTCCAATTGGTGTCTTCTTTATCCCCAACAGCTCGTTCAGCGAGCGGAACGGCTGCGATGAGCCCGAGGACCGGATAGGCGCCGAGGCACGCGGTGTCTGGGATGCGTGATCATTCGCCTGCGGGGAACCCTGACTGGACTTCCGCTTCTCAAACAGATTGGAAAGATCCGTCTGGGTCGTTCCCATACGCTCGCCAACTTGAATCAACGCCCCCTTATCCAGCTCCATTTCGTCGCCGTCTTGTACCTCATCGTTGGACCGCCAATGATGGTCGCCAATGTAGTTGCCGGTTTCATCGTAGACCATGACGCGTTTGTTAAACGCGTGGTATCGGAGATAACCATCCTGCCAGCGTTTGGACTTTCGGCGCAGATCATGTGTGTAGAGGCAGCGAAACTTGATGACCGACGCGGTGATCGGGGACGAAGACGCGGGCGCAGACGCGGACGAGGTTGGGGCTGTGCCTCGCGGGGTGGAGGCTGCTGGAGCGGCCATTGTAGATCGGAGGGAAGGCCAAGCCTGAAATCACGCATTGGGAGAGTCAAGGGGCGAGGCCATGGAGGCTAGAGAAAGGTCAAGCAAAGGTACGAAACCAGTTGTGAAGAGTGGAGTCCAAGTGATGAAAGTGATGAAATGAGGAGACGCAACCAAAAGTGACGATAAGCGCAATCAATCAACACGGGCGGCCTTAGGCCATCCATCCATATACTTTACAGTTGAAAAGTAAATCAACTTCCTCCATCCTCTTGAGTCGAGAACCTGTCACATTTTCCTCCGTTCACTGCGACTCTAACCGAGTATGGAATAATACAACATATGACATGTTTGTCTTCTTCTCATGTCAAATTATTATTGACTCATTTCCTTCGGTCCAAATTGCCCCCAGCCCCCACACGGTAGCGCCCTTTTGAGAGCTCATGAGAGGCCAGTCTATATGCACCGAGTCAGGTCCATCAGTCTGATTTGTCCACAATTGCAGTGGAGCGGCACGCAAAAGCAGCCCAGAGCCATGGAAGTATCGATCGGCAATTTACCCTGGACCGTTAAGCCTACCAGAAAGTCAAACTGTCAAACATGCAGTTAACCAGGACCCCAAAAATAGTGGAGGGGTTGGAGGAGGGGAGGGAGCCGTGACCCCAGGGGCCCTGCGACATTCGCGAGAGCCGCAGGACAGGAGGCTGAAACAAGTCGGGGGCCGTCGTGGAGGGGGAATTCAGCCTTGCCAGTCTCATCGCTCTTTTTTCTTCCTTTCTTCTCTCTCTGCTTCGTACCTACTTTTCGTGTTGCAGGCTGCTGAGATTGGCTCGTTCCTCGCGGTAAGCTGAGAAGCTTGTGGTCTTATTATTTCCCGGTTGGCTCGCTCTGTTGTGCTACATTCCCAAGCTGCACCTGAAACGGAGCTTCGTCACTTTATTCTCCTGTCAAAGCCCAGTGCTACCTGGCAGCTTCATCCAAAATGCAGAGCATGCAGAGACGTTTTGGTCGAATGACCACCATCAAGTCCGCCGACAACAGTCAGGTGGCCGTCCTCTTAAAGGATTTCGAAGACGCCGATAACCTTTTTACCAGGGTAGGCAGCACTATTTCGCGATTTTCTCCTACTCGCTGGTGACGCGCGTTCCTCAATAGCTAATCGTTTCTGCCTCCTTCCAGATAATCGAATCAACCAAGGCCTGGCGCGATGCGTGGGTATCCATTGCGACCTTCCAGAGTCGCATGGCTGATGAGTTTGATGGGCTATATGCGCCCATCGTTGGCTCATCCGAGACCGAAACGCGCCATATCCCTGAGGAGACACCCCCTGCGCTCCTCTCGAGGACCAACAACCTACGACGCGAATATGATGATCTACGAGGGGAGCTTGTGCAGGAGCTTAATGTCGTTGAGCAGCGCATGTCCCAGCCTGCGGAGCAAGCGAAGAGCTACCTAGCTCCAATGAAGAAGGCTATCAAGAAGCGAAATGATAAAAAGGTACGAGACAGTAATGTCGATCCTATGGGAACTGTACCGCATACTAATTTTATCGCCGGTCGACAGTCGGATTATGAGCGTTTCCAAAGCAAAGTGGACAGCCTGATCCATAAACCAAAGCGCACCGACCGCGAAAATGTCAATCTCGCCAAGGCAGAAGCAGATCTATCGACAGCAAAAGAGGTAAGCGGACTTTCATAAATTACCGACCACATTATTCGAACAATCACTAATTGCTATACCAGGTCTACCAACAAGCAGACCGAGACCTGCTCCAGCGCCTACCCACTCTCATCTCACTTCTCTTCTCCTTGGCCCCATACATACTCCGGGCCCAAGTCGAGATTCAAAACCGCATGTTGGCGCACTACTACACCGTGCTCTCCGGCTACTGCGAAGATGAAGGGTTCCCCAACCCACCACCCCCAATGGACCAGGTCGTCCAAGACTGGGAATCCGCCCACAGGCCTGCCCAAGCCGACGTCGAAAGTCTAAGCTGTCTCTCCCACGGCAAAGCACTTCGCTTGTCACAAGCCCACGAGGCTCAAAACAAGCGTCCTTCCATCGGTGGCCGGAGCATCAGCACCATCTCCTCGGCTTCGTCCATCCGCAGCGGCAGTAGTGTGCCTCGGTACGCTGTGCCACCCCCAATGCTTGCACCGAAGCCCTGTGCAGCAGATATGCGGTCTCCATCCCCGAGCTCCTCGATGATGACGCCGCCCATTTCCGTCGGTAGCTCATCAAGTACTCCGCCGCTCCCCTCGGGAGGTGACTCGTACATGCCTCCTCCCCCGGTAGCTCCAACACCAAGCCCATTCATCCAGCCTGCAGCCCCACCAACGGGGGTCTCATTCTCGCCTGCAGGCCCCAAAATCGACCACTTCCAATTGCACCGCCAGGGCTCTTCAAACACCACATCCAGCGCGGGGGGTGAGCCGTTTGCCATGGCGGCACTCAAGAAGAAGAAGCCCCCACCACCGCCCCGACCCACCAACTTTGTGACGGCCATCTATGACTTTGACGGGCAGGGGGCTGGGGATCTTGTTTTCCGAGAGGGCGATCGCATTCGCGTGATACAGAAGACGAACAGCACAGATGACTGGTGGGAAGGCGAGTTACGAGGTGTGCAGGGAGCTTTCCCGGCAAACTATGTCGAGTAATCGAACTGCGGTTGTTCAAACAAAAGCTTTGTTGGTGGATTGGGTTTTTCCAGGGAAATATTAATTAGGCGGATGGTACCATATATGCGGACGGGAAATTGTGATATCCAAGGAGAGTTTACTTCTACCAAGCCAGTACCTATACGTTACGACGGTTAATGATTTGCGTTGTTTTGCTACTATTGAAAAGTCCGATGAGCATGCTTCCAATTGATCTTAGATGGATAGGTTTATCTATGATCATTCCTATTATTCCAGTTGCGATCTAGTAAAAAGTGGACTCAAAGGTCATTCTTATTGTCCGAGTAAGCCCATTCCTGCCCAGGATACTCCTTCTTAGATTAGATAGAGGATATGAGAATCACATTATTCGTCGTTTTTTACCACTCTGCCAGCTGTGGCAGGTATTAAACAACTAGGGATCACCTCGCTAACAGAGCCGTGGAATAACAGGTATAGCTAGCTGGTCACACTCCACTTGTTCCATTAATTGAAACTTCCAATTAGTTCCTAAATGGAAGTCACAGAATTTTGTATGCAGTCTCTAATTACACCCCAATGTTGCAATTTATAGGCCTCTTAAGCCTCCGCTGGGTATATCGATCTCTTGAAGTGGAGAAATCATGCCGAGGCCAATGTAAGGTAGGTCTTTGCGGACCAATTGCTTTATGATTCCAAAATTTGCCCTTTAATACATCAACCAGTACCAAGTGGTCGAGCAGTAACTCGGTCATCCGTCCTTTCTTCCTTGGTCTAGTGGTCATGATTTCCGCTTGTCATTAACACTGATAAGCGCGGGAGACCGGGGTTCGATTCCCCGAGGGAGAGTTTCTTTTTGCATCTATACTTCTTACGTTGGGTTCTTTCTCCTTTTATAATTCGATTTCTGTAAATATTGTTTGTACTGATAAGCTTTTAATTCCACTCTAATGTTTGCTACCTACAAAACTGTAGATATAATAGATGTGTGTAGTTGTCATCCATGTGAACGACATGGATGATTTGGAAAGGAGCGACCGGGGGAAGAATATATATCGCCAGCAGAACATAACGATCCACCCCACCAGCGAGGGACCAACAAAATCAACTTCGCTCAAAAGAGTTCAAAGAAACGCCTCCCCTGCGGCTGTGCTCCCAGATGCCTCTCTCCCCATCTGTTGGCGTCGACTGTCCAGGAACATCTCCACCATGCGCTTGCTGGAAATGGTCGAATGAAGGTCCTGAAGTTTGTGATAATCGTCCATCATGTCGTCATGCTCCTCCTCCTGTCGGGTGTTTTCATTGTTCATCCCACGCGAATCACGGTAGCTGCGCATGGACCGGAATTGATTGGGTTTTCCATTCGCAATTGGGCGCCGAGCAGAGTATCGGCGATATTTTTCCTGTGTCCAGATTCGCTTTTGTGACTCGGGGCCAGTCCGGCGAGGAGTTGGAGAATCTGGAGGCTCGAGCATGTTGGAAGATCTTATGCGCATTGGCGACCGCATCTGCTCGCTGGGAATCCGGGCAGGTATCGGCGAAACATCCAAGGCAGATGGGTCTGAAGTGTCCTCAGCAGCCGAGGGATTTGGCAGATCTTGCATTGGTTCAAGAGGCTGTATCTTCTGCGACGGCAAGATAGTTCGTACGCTTGATGCTCGACTAAATGGACGAGAGAAATTGTTCTGTGCCAGGGATTTAGGCTCCGCTTGTGACAAGGGATCATCCCATCTTTTGTCTTCTGGAACGTAAGACTCAAGAGCCATTTCCGAGCGTGGTACCGGCGCCCGCTTGAGCATCCCCATGAATATCTCATCATCGTCATCTGCGAACTGTGCATCCTCCCGGAGGTGCTCTCTGGTCGGGCTTGTCTGTTCGATTCTCTCGATCTGGGAGCTCATCCACTTTTGCCAGTCTGCGCTGGGCCGCACCGGGGTGCTTGAGGTGATCGAGCCGTTAGTGCGAGTCGGCGAGCTGTATGCGGTTCGCTGAGACGCAAATATGGTCGCCGTTCCTGTCTCACTATCGATGAAATTGGCCACACAACCAGTTGAGCCTTTTGTGGGGGTGTTGCCACTAGTTGTTCGCGAGTAGACACTGGGAGACTCGGTCCCAGTCCTCAATGCCTCGAAGCGAGCAATGACGACACTCCCAGAATCCTCGTCTGGCTCTTCACAAATCACGTATGGTGACCGTGGGGAATTTTCCCCCAAGAAAGTATCGAGTGACGGATGGTTCTCTTGACCATGCATGCATTGAGAAATCTTGCCAGAAGTGTATCCGATGGGGCCTGGTTGGCGCCGCTGTGGAGACGTCGATTCGCCGACACGTGCAGTTGCAAATGATCCAGCTGTTGATGATTCTTGACTCGGAATATGTCGAATGGTGTGTCTGCTGCGGTGTGAATATGCCGAAGATGTGCGCTCTGGGATCGCGCGATGTTCCGGGACTGTGCCAAAGACGATGTCTTCATCAGTTGTGTGCACAGCCTGCCGTCTAATCTGCTGCATCAACGCTGAATACAAGTCATTGCTATCAGCCCAAGTGTTGAATCCACCGGCATTGAGCTCCTTCTTCAATTCGTTAATATTACCCTCGCACACAGGAAGCTGACGGCGGGTGCGATCAGCAGGTACTTGGGGCAATTGCTTGTTCAGATCGCCATGCTCTTCAATCAGAGACAGGGACTGGCGATGTCGGGTCTTCCGTGTCATCAAAGTATTTGCGACGGATGAATCCGCCCAACTAGTTACACGGGATTTGGATGTACAGAGGCTGTCGCCCTCTGGAGACTCGACCGGCAAAGGACTGGACATGAGACACTGGTCCATGTCCATGTTGCCGCCCAACGTACGCTCAACAGGACGGTTGTCAGCCATAGTCTCTGGCGTCGCGATTGAAATGGCCTCTTCGCCGAGGCTGAACTCAGCCTGCTGCTGCTCGGCAGGTTTGGAAAATCCGAAGACGCGCCGGAAGCCATTCTTGATGGATGAAGAGAACGTTCGGGATCTGCTGCGCGAGGTCCATCGATGAGCATGCCCTGATGCGGAGCCTGGGTCTGGTCCAGTATCGCTGGTGACCCGGAAAGTTTTGCGAAACAGCCTCTGATCTCTTTTGCGCCGGCTAAGGAATGACGAGCGTCTGATCTGGGTTGCCGGGCTTTCAGCTTCCTCCATGAACTGGTTGCGAGCCAGCTGAATGGCCGTATCGTGGCTTTTGGCATGTCGAATCGCTCGATTACCCTGACGACGGCCCCCAATGAAAGAGATAGCGGGCCGTAGAGTCCGGGGTAACTCGATTTCCGGGCTTCGCTCTAATTCACAGGCATTCCGAGGGGACATTGACGGCGGTCCAAACGGCACATGAGAAGACCGGGCTCGGGTTGAGAACATGGACTTGGCCTTGCGCAGCCGGCGGTACGACGAAGGCACCGAGCTATCGCGTCCGTCTAGTCCTTGAAGCTCGGTGATTGGCGGCAGCACGGCAGAGTCTTCGAGTGCATGGCCTCGATTCGCCCCATTCTTCTCCGTAGACTGACGAGGCGTGACTGGGGGTGCAATGGACGCGGAATAAACGGAAGCATCGTCGTCTGTATACCGAAGACTTGAGCCTGGCCGTCTCTTGGGAATTGCTACCTGCGCTGGACCCCCTAATCGATCATATGCCTTGGATTCCGTCGAGGATGCACTTGAGCGCATCGCCCGTAATGCAGCTGCCTTCGCCTGGGCTTTGGCAATTTCGGGATTGATTGGCTCTGGCTCTCGAACCGGACGGGCTCTTCGCATGGAACGAGTGGACATGGACCGTCGTAGTCGATCGCGGGTACTGATTGAGGAAAACATATTGTGAAAGTCTGTATGGTATGTGGTACGTGAATGGGAACTGATGTAAAGAAACAATCAAAAGAACCAAAACACTGAATCCCGAAAGCAATGGGCATTTCACATTTTGGCATTGCTGGCGGGTGGAAAGTGCGTAGTGGTCCATCGTGGCAGGTGCAAGTCAACCGCGAGGTACGCGAGGTAGTCGTTGGTTGCTGCCGTATACAACAAGACATGATGGATTTCAATTCGAGAGTTTGGATCTTGTCCTGGATCTGAATCTGAATCTAAATTCCCATTCAAATCTGAATTAAGCATCGGAGTAGCGAACGAGGCGCCGCCACTAGTTTGAATAGTTCGAATCGCTCAAACGGGACTAGCACTGTGTGAGTCACCATTGAATTCAGCCTTGGCCTGACTCAATGACGACTCACCCACCGCAATACGAGTCCGTAAATGGTAACCGACATGAGTATAAGAAAGGTTATTCAAACGGGCGCTTTTATTGACAGAAAGGAGTCGCTGGTGTTTGCAAGCCCTTTGTTGTCCTGTATTCATACATAGATCACCTTTCCTCCCTATTTTGCAACTTCACAGTCAGTACGATCGCTTGTTTGGTATTTCCAAATGGCGACCTCCAGCAAGTCCGCCCATTCAGCCTCAAGTGGGGCTGGATCTCCACAGAAAACATTCACCCATGTCCATCTTGACGGAAGAACACTCGAAGGAGGCGGGCAGCTCGTTCGAATTGCCCTGGGACTATCGGCATTGACAGGCCGAGCAGTAACGGTGGATCACGTCCGGGGGAATCGTGGAGGGAAGACTGGTCTCAAGGCATCGCACGCGGCGGCAGTCAAATTGCTGGCTGAGATTAGTGGCAGCCATGTCTCGAATGGAAATGTGGGATCAAAATGCTTGACATTCACACCACCACAAGCCAGTACAGAAGAGACCAAGCCATCACCACCCACGATCCAACAGTCTCGAGATGTACCCCTAGTGTCGTTGGCTACCCTCTCTGTGAAACCAGAGTACAACATTCGATTGACAACTCCGGGATCGGTCTTTCTTATTTTCCAGGCGCTATATCCATACCTGTTGCATGTCGGATCGCGCGCAATGACGGACTGTATCAGAGTGAACATCGTCGGTGGCACGAACGGGACTAGTTCTCCTTCCTATGACTACGCCGCCCAGGTAATGGCACCAAATTTCGCTCGACTAGGTCTTTCTCCATTCTCGATGACTCTACAGAAGCGTGGGTGGACGAGCGGGATCGTGGGAATGGGTGAAGTGAGCTTCTTTATTCGTCCTCTACCGGAGCCCAAAGATGTGCTCGAGAGTACAAAACCACAGCAGCCTGCAGGGGCCGAATGCGCGTCTCGCTTTCCTCGGATCAACATTATGAACTACGAGCGTGGGAAGATTACTCGCATTACCATTACCATTCTCGCACCAAATGATACTCTCAATCAAACAGACGAGAACGGAGAATCTCTGACCGTCGCCTCCTATGCTGAGCGAGAGACTCTTCGTAGGCTACGCAAGGCCCTGAAGACACTAGGCCCGTCGATTCTCGCCGAGTCATCAGGGGATGAGAGTCGGATACCAATTGACATGTCTCCGACGGAAATCACATCTCATTCCAGCCGTGTATACATCCTACTTGTGGCCCATACTTCTACCGGATTTCGAATTGGCCAGGATGCTTTACTCGGCGATAGCCGAGGAACCAAGCCCGCAAAGCAGAAACTTGGAAAGCACCACAAATACAAGAAGGGACAGGGACCGCCTCCCAAGAAGAGTAACTCGGAAGCCCAGCTACAACGAGTCTCCGACATGATTGATGGCTGTGTGCAAGGATTCATCGAAGAATTGTCTGAGACGCATGATGATACACACACAGACCAAAAAGGTGGATCAACTGGATCTATCACTGCCAAGCGGTCCTGTCTAGACTCTCACATGAGAGATCAAATCGTGGTGTTTGAGGCTCTTGGGAATCTTCGAGGTATTGCTGCAAGCGAAGCAGCTGAAGTCCCCGAGGATGAGCGATATTGGACTCTCCACACAAAGACGGCCCAATGGGTGTGTCAGAAGATGTTGCGAGACGTTCCCGATAATTAAAACCCGATACAATGACTCCATAGAAAGATCAATCTTATATTCCGATGCATGTGAGAGGCATGACAACCCTCCAATTAAATTGCATGCTTCAATGAATCCTCTTGTGAACTCTGTAACCGAGCAATCTATCTCTTGTTCTTTTAATCTATTGACTACAAACGTCTGTGACAATCTCCAGATCGCCAATCAGTCAATGCTGATCAAACAATTCAATGTATCGACCGCCCCCACCAAAATTCTCCGAAGCGCCCCAAGGCCCACCACCCCTGTCATGTCCAGATTCCAGAAGGCTCAAGAGGGGGCCGAGAATTTGGAGTACATGCAGTACACACCCAACACATCAACCAACGAGATGGATGCACCATAAACCGAGATGACAGGAGTCTGGTGGTGTCCCATCAGACATGGAGTCACCACAAAACAACAGGGGTCTACATCGGTTCGATTACATGGACAAAAAGGCGCAGACCTGATAGGCACAACAAAACGGTCACCACTCACCAGCGGGCTTTAAGCCATCACCCTGACACACCACTCCACTCGGTGGCCGGGCGCACGAGCCCTTCAAGGCCCTGCACGGCGAGACTTACTACGACCAGGCCGTGTAAGAGCCGGATTACGTGTCTCTCTGACTACTGGAATCGTTTCGTCGAAGAGGATGCCGGATATGGAAAGATTCACGGCCCCTATGACAGGGACACTTTTACTCCTACTCCATAGCTACTGAGTGTCATCAAGTTAGCTCACGACGCAGTATGTACTCCGTATCGTACCTACCACATAGGTCCCGGAATGCTAAGCCTCTTCCTGACAAGGATTTCGAAACGAGAAATGGACACAGCTCGGCAGCTTTTCCGAACCGCTTCTGCATGCTGCGCAACGACAAGCCACGATCCCAAACGCCAGGATCAGCCTTAACTAGTAGACTGAGACATTATTCTCGATTTTCTCGAAGGTCATCAGAATTGAGACTAACGCCCTCTCCACATGGACCTGACTTCCTTCGACATTGAAAATATACAGGCGGTAACAAACTGTACGGAAAGAGTACAAACTTTGTATTCTTCTATACACTCACTCATACGGCCGTTAGACTGAACAGTTACCGTCAAGCCACACCGACCTGCCCAACCCACCCACCCACACTGCCACCAGCGCCCGCGATCAGCCTCGAAACCTACCTCATAGAGTTCATCATCTGAAGAAGTGGAGACCGAAATTCCCCACAGCCCACCCTGAAACAGCGAACAATGATCTGACTGTGGCTGAGCGGGCTAGCTGGGAAAAAAAAGGGGGCGAACGCTGAACGGGGAACGAGACGAGTGTAAAACAACACGAGGTACGGATATACGGTTTTGTGTGGAGGACACTAGAATAATACAGTACAAGCGAAGCTGCATGGAAGCCAGCCCACGACCCATGTGTTTCACTTCAAACACGAGTCCGTAATGGTTAACCTGGATCAATCCCTGGAGCCCGAAGAACAAAACCCACCTTCTGTATGATAAGTATTCCGTATCTCGTACTCCGTATGAATGGTTCAAACCGTTCCCTCGAGCTGGGTTCTGAACTGTGGGGTGCGTCGGATCCTCGTTTCCTCTTTTTTTAGTTGATTCTTTTTTTTTTTTTTTTTTTTTTCAGGGCTGGTGCCCCCACGAGCTGATTGCTTCAGGCAGCCAGAGCTTTGTAGAGACTGTCAAGGAATAATCCATAATACATTCAGTACAAAGCATAGAAGCTATCTGCATACAGTAGCTATGAAACCCATTTCGCCATAAGATAAGGTCCCGTTAGGAGAAATTAGTGCATTGTGATTCGGCAGTGCAGCTCTTTTCCTCGACCTTATCCGTCAGGATACTTCCCAGTCTTATCATTATACCTTTTTCATCCCACCAGGCATCCATATACTTCCAACAATCACACTCTGCTCTTTAAGATAATGATTACAGCATACAAACGATACACTCCGTATTCCCGAGCAACACGAAGTACTACTGATTCCTTACCCTTTCTCCCCGGAGTTTCGTGGGTCATGTTCTCCCCGCCACGCGAGAATAACCTCCTCACTAGCCCATCTGCCCTACGAAAAGAAGGTTTCCCAAATCAATAATCGCGAACATCCTAATCTCACCACGAATGCTGCAACGCCCACTTCTGCCCTAGTGACCAGTGAACCAAGATACCCGGAGCCCAGTATGTTCCGTACTATTTACTCTTGTACTCCATATGTACCAATAAATGCCGGTGCCTACAAGTGGAGCCTATTGTCTTTTCTTGTCTCGTTCCACGAGACGATCGGGGCTCTGGGCATTAACTATTGCGCTGGTTGGCGTCCGTTCGTGAGTCTGCGGGTCCGTTTCCCTGAAAGGGGCCGCCCGTAGGAACGTCTAACCTTCCTCCACTTCCAGAAGGAGGGAAGTTAACTAAGCGGACCTAAGGATGTGGGTGTATAGATGATGTTTCATTGTATTACCTTTTCTCGTAGGAAGCTTCCGTAATCAGGAGTGTTTAGGGTTGCCCAGGGGGTGGCAAGCTATGTGAGTATTTTCTTTGACGGGGCCAACGGAGCCGGAGAACGAGAGAGGGCAGGATGTGGGTACCTCGCCGTGGACAAGTGGACTAAAGAAAGAAGGTAGAAGTGCTTGATTTTCATGCTCGTGTTATTAGACTAGAGCGATGGGTATCTTGTTTTTGAAGCTTGCTAGTTTTACCGGTGGTAGATTGGCGATCCTGATTCCTGAAGGCGATATGGTTACAAGCCAGGCTTTGAGACATAGGGTACATACCGTATTCAGGTCTGTAGTATTGGGGGATCTACATACTCCGTATACCCCATCGAGTCAAGTCCAAACCTCTTCGTTCTCCGGGGCCCTCAGGGCTGAAACAAAAACGCGATCGACCTGACTCGCATCCAGATTCAGATCGAGATTGATATTTCGATTCAGATAGCTACAGATTTAGATTCGAATTTAGAAGTAGATGCAGGTCTAGATCCAACGGTAATTTCACAGACTCTATGCGTACTGTACTCCATACAAACACCCATAAAACATCTCTATATGCAATAATAAACTATAGCACAGTATCTATCTGCCTACTAGCGCAACCTTCCAAACGTCCGATTGGATCCGTTTTCCGGTCCTATGCTTCCTAAAACTAACCACCTTGCATACATACCAGCCTCGCCGCAAACAAAGAGTCAACGGCTGAGTATATAGTAGTACCAACGAAGCCTTGGGCATCAAATGCCGAATACCGAGTATGTATCAAATCCAACAAAGAATAAGGCATAACCAAGCTCATACTAATGAAGGCACATGACGTTGACGGCCCCCTCCTTCCCGCCAAGTCGAATGAAACGGAATGTCTAAACAAAGAAACTACCTTTACCACCACTCCAAATCCTCCAATCATCTAATCCTTCTTCCATGCACGTGGACGGTGCCTCAGCCTCTCGGCCCGGGTTCAAAATTCACCCCGACCCTTGACGGACCCAGAGCCCAGGACCCAAGGATGACTCGATGAGGCCCCAAGCCCCATCAGCCCCCCCTCAAAGCCCTGCCCGCCTGCGCCTGGGTTGCTTGGGGTTTTGGGGGTGCCTAGCACCGCCCACCCCATCCTGCGCAACGACCGAAACGGGACCGTGCAGGATGACGTGCAGGATGACGGCTGTTACGGAGTATTAGAACTCCGTATACGGGACCTTATATGCCGCGTTTCGTTTCGAATGGCCCGGCTTTTATTTTTGGGGATCTGCGTTTCAGCGTGACACTGGCACCTGGCACCTGGCCCTAACTTAGAGTGGGAGGATCGTTGCGGCTAATAAAATAGCTCCGATTCGGAGGGGGGCCAAAAGTAACGGTCAGCCCTCCCGGGTAACGCAATCGGCGGTTCTAGGCACGGCTGGGCATGGGGGCTTTTGGTTAGGCATCGAGGGTAAGTTTCGGGGTCTCCGGGTAGAAAAGTATTACTACTGTTACGTTGTAGCCTATTTGTGATGGTTATGGCTAGGGCTCTGGTTATTGTTATGAAAGGATCAGGTTTGTAGTGGAATGATAAAGCCGTGATATCAATGCAGTGAGGTATCTAACTAAGGGTAAAGAGCTACTCCAAGGAAGACTGGGAATCAGAACAATCATAGGCCGTTCCACCCAGTCAACCCGAAGATTAAAAAAGCATTAAAACACAAGTAACACAAGGGGGGGTATGGCATCGCAGAATCAATCACAAAAGTGACGAATCGAAACAGAAAAGAAAAAAAAATGAAAGGCGAGTGAAACTGATCTCAAACCAGCGACATAAGAAAGACGTATGCGCAAGGGGAACAGCACTGCAGTAAAGAAAAAAACAAGAAAGACGGCAGATCAAAAACGAAGGCGGTCGATCGCCGATCGACTGATATCAGAGCCCCATCTGCGCCACTGCCCGCCAGCGGCAGATCCATGAGTTCAGGTCCCGAATCCGTGTCGTATAGGATCAGGTGGTATTGGTGTATCGGTATGCGTATCCATGCAATGTTCTATCCTCCATGCGAAAAAAGACCCGTCTCGGCTTGGTGTGGAACCCAGACGGAGAATAAAAAGATATAAGCGAGTGGAACCCGAGAATGCCCTCGTCCCTGCAAGTAGATGCCGAATGGCATCGTCCTCAAAGGCCAGTTCCATAGGAACATATCCCAGAGGTGATAAAGCCGGAGCTGTACCCAGCTGATCCGAGCCAAGCTAGTCGAGAACATCCGCAGCTGTTGCAGAGACAAGCGCGAAATAATTGGAAAGAAAGCCAACGCGAGAAAAGAGATAGCCGCCATCGTGGTGTAATCCATAATCAAACTCCCGGCGATGCATATGAGACGGTGAGGAAAACGTGAGAATCGGTCCAGCTTCCATCTATCCACCCGGTGAATATCGTAAACTCATATTCATATTCACGGGAACCAGGCCCAGCCTGTCAAGATGGCATCCAGCACGCACTTGGTGTGAGTGGTTCTGGAACTTTTTCTGTTTCTTGTTTCGTTGCCGGACCGTTCCGGACAAAGGATTTGAGAATCTTACAGCTCAAGGTCTGACATCTTGAAGGCGGAGTCGCTCAGTCGCTCCGAGGGCAAGACGCGTCTGTAGTCACGGGGCTGTGCGAATGGAGAGGCAGATGCTGGGCGGCGGAGGTTCAGAGTCTGTCGCGAGGGTTTTGTTAGTATAATGTTTTTGTTCTTTGGTATAGGTTGTTGAGCCTTGCTCCAAGACTTTGCGCAAAAGCTCTGGTAGGCCTTACGCAAGAGGCTTGCAGTCTCACAGTCTTGGAAGATTTGTGGGAGTTGGCGGAGAGTATTAGGAAGTACTTACGACACAATCAGAGCACTTGGCGCCCTGGCGGTTAACACGACCTCGGCAGCCGCGGGGGTAGTTTGCGCAGGAGTACATGGTGGTGGAAGATGTGGTAAATTCGCGGAGATGCAGAAAGCGCGGGGTGTAGAAGGAGATCGATCGCGGGATGATCGTAGGGATAGAGATGACGTGGTTGAGAGTTAACCGTGTCTGAGTTGGCGCTGGCGAAGAGTCAAGAGCGAAAGCGCGAGTGGTGGTGAAAGGGAAGAATAAAGGCGAAGGTGAGAGGTGAAAAGGTGAAGGTGCCGTTCAAAGTGTCGCGGGCCTCTCTTTTTAGATTTCTGAAACGAAATTAAAGAAACTCGATTTGGCCGAAAGGAGGAGGAAAAAAAAAGGAAATTCGGGAAAATCGAAGCTCGGCGCTGTTGAACTTTAAAACGGTCCGGAGATAAATTCCTCGTTGACTACGCTGTTCGGCAAGGAGAAAAAATATAACCGTAGCAATAGACGTAATCGACGGAGTGGAGGTATGGAGGTATGGATGGATGCAATCGATATGACGTCGGAGGATGGAGAAGTCGTGCAGTAAGCAGGAGGGGAGGGCGCACTAGCAAAAGCTATGGGCGCCAAGTGTGGTGGTGGAAGGGTGGATTTAGTGCTGCAAAGGTCGAGTATATCGGAGGTCGAAGGGAAGTGCGGCCGAAAGGGAGGGCACAAAATGATTCCAGCTGAGAAAGTTCGAAGGACGTGAGGGACGAGAAACTAAAGGGGGCTTTGATGGGTTTATATCCAGAGGCTCAACAAGAAACGAGGATGATGGGCCCCCCAGGTAAAACAACCCAAGCCCGTAAAAAAAAAAAACGTTGTGAGAAAAAAAAAGAATAATTCATTTGAGGAATAATCTGTGATATATTAGGGTATATTATTTTATTTTGGGGGTGGCATACTCAGCCAGTAATCAGTAATCTATACACCTGTCATCCGTCATCGGTAATACAAGAAAATAAAGGAGAGCTTAGGGAGTTACTAGTTTCGCTGGTAAAGGAAAAAAAAAAAAAGGACTAGAATTTTTAGGGTTCCATTGTTACGGGGACCAGAAAAGGGCGCCGTTTGTTGTTGCTTTGCTGCTTTTTGGAGCTCCACCTTGCCCGGGGATGTTTGTTCCAAAATTTTTCCATCCGGTTTCCATTCTTTTCCACTTTCAGTATGATTGACTAGCCGGGCCCCCAAGGCTTACTAGTGTTCTTCTACCATACCAAACAGAGTCTAGTGAGTCACTGGGAAGACAGGAACTTGGGATCGTGGCCCTTCCCAAGGCAGAGAGAGCAGAACAGAGCAGGGAAGAAAAGGAATTGTTATTTTTGTTCTTGTCATTCTGGTTGGGTCTCGAAATCTCCATTCTTTTCGAAGCTAATTTGATTTTAATCTCTGCCACTGCCACTCAAAGAGTACTGGATGAATATTACACGACTAACCGACTACTAAACTACTATAACTTCCGTCTCCATTCAAAGTCTATCCTTCTTAATTACCATCGGTACTGCCCGATCATCTAAAATTTTCTGTCTTTGTTTTTTTTTTTTTTTTTTACCCTTACATCCGAGAGGTCTCCATTATTCCCTTGTTTTGGCATCTGACAGGCAGGGGGAATCAAGTGCCGACCCGAAGCCTCCTAGGATCTGGACCTCCGATACTCTCCCAACCCATCATCCATGGTTGATCTGGACTGAGCTGTCTGTCTCTTCCTCACCAACCCACCACAGCAGACAAAAAAAGCACCTGGCAGCTCCCGTTCGCGCATGAGCAGATCGGTCGATCTCAACCCCCTCCCCCTTGCCCGCGATTCGGCCATGCGGGTTTCGGATCTACTGAGAATGCTGGTCGTCGATGCATGGTGGAATGGGACGGGCCAATTAGGGATGCGAGCTAGGCATGAAGAATGCGCGCAGCGGTTAAGTGCAGATGGGGCAGGTTAGTAAGGAGACATACCTACAGTACTCCGTACATACTACATAGTACACTGTACGGGTGTAGTAGTCAGTAGTAGTAGGGGGAGCAACCCGGGTCACGCTGGAATACCAAAATCTTCAACCTGAGGGTGGCAGTGGCAGTCTCAGTTTGCCTTATTGCAGGGCCGGGTGGAGCACCTGACACGGTGGAGGTTGGCGGGTTGCGGGTGGAATGGAAGCTCGCGGAGTGTTCGAAACAGCGCCTAACGGGGTCGCTAGAGACTCAGATTGAGTGCCTGGCTGATGTGGATGTGGGCCCCAGTTCGTTTGTTAGAACTTAGCACGTCCTTCCGAGGAGAGAGAGGTTCTAAAGGTTTGCGGGAAGTCTTTGCATATTGAATGTCTCGACGTACGGAATACAAAGCTTAGAATAATAATGGCAGATAAATGAGGATGTTTCCAACTTTCCAAACATACCTGGATTTCAAGTGCCGACGGGGTGGCCCTGGGCCCCTGGCAGTGTGGCAGCGATCGCAGCGATCGTAAAGATCTCCGACGCGAACCGTCCGACAATCTTTGGGTCGTGGGCGTTTGGGAACTAGCTTGGCGGATTTGTGATTGATTGAATTGTGGGCTCAAAGGGGCCTGAGTCTTCTTCGTAAGTTCGTATCAATGGTTATTCAACTATGGACTCGTTCTCCGGAGTCCGGAGAATCCCTTTCTCAATCTCAACTCCAATTGGCAATATGCTTCTTGCACTCTCTCAGGCCCCTTTCCCTCCAGTATTGACTCCATACTCTTTTACTATGAACTATGTACTGATGAATTTTTAATTTCCTGAATGTCCGTCTGCCCCTTTCTTCTTTTTCGTCATCACCAATCATTCTTCCCTCGTTTCAACTTGATGTCTGCCCAACACCCTCAACATACTTTCAACCGTGTAGCATGTACAGTACCCAACCGATCCTTTTTATTTTCCCTATCCTCGCGCAGACCCCTTCAATGGCATGTTCGGTGGATTCACCGCCCGTATTCCGTTATTCCGTAACGTGGGCGTCTACCAGGATCCGAGGCTCCCAGCCTCCCAGGTTCCAGACCTTCCCTCTCCCAAGCCCAACCCTAGGGATAGGATGTTGTTTTGGTTATATTCGAAATTTTTATTTTATTTTATGCTTTGCATCGGGCAGTGTTCTGGAAGTTCTCCACTTCCCACTTTGTCCGCCCACGGCTCGATGGATTTCAAGATTTGCCCGTTCGGGTCTGTTTGCCTACAGTAGCTAAGTAGCTCCGGTGGTTGGTTGGAACCAGATCTTGGGTTGGAGATGAGAAGCTCGTTCCACTCCCGTCGCCAATAATAGCCTGCGCGTTACCGATGGCGGCGACGAAGTACATAGAGGTGACAGGGAACGCTATTACCAAAAAGATGGATCGGCTTTGCCTGGCCCTATTCCGAGCCCCAATTCCCGAACATCCGCTGGGTTAGGCACCTATGTAGCTCGTTGTTCTAGAACCCTAGATTATTGCCTCTCGCTAAATCAAAGTAAAGGTGACATTGAAATTGAACGAGCAAGAAAAACTGACATGTCTTTCTCAGTGTCTGGGCTAAAACATTCATTGGTGCGCTTTTCACATGGGCCGACGCGGCAGCTCGAGCTTTTTCTTCATGTCTGGTGGAGTGGAGCCCGATCGTTGGCGCCCACCAGTAAAGGTAGAGAAAAAATTCTACTGACAATCTAAGGTGTATACACAGTCAGTAAGTGGTCCTTAAAGGATTGGCTTTGAAGTACGGAGTAAGTATATCGGGCTTGAAGGGGTCATACGATAATATGAGTGTGATTTCATTTCAGTTTTCTTGAATGGCTCACAATAGTGAATTTCGACTATTCGAATTCAAACACTTGGTAATTTTTCCTTACTAGTAACTCGATCTAGAAAAGCTTGACCTCTAGAATAGTAGTATAGCATGGTGTGCTCCGTAAATACGCCTCGACAGGCCTTTCCCGAAACTTGATCAACGTAAGTCCGAAACCCCATCCTCGTCATAGTCAATGACCTGACACCTCTGGGCATTATTCCACTTCGCCCACCCGCCTAGACTGCCCAGCCTGTCGCAAATTACGGTTTCGTCAGCACCGCGTGTCGCACCCAAGGCCAGCGACAAGCACTCGAAACAGAAACACTTTGGTCGGTCAGTTGACTGGTTCAGGTGGTCTGCTGCATGGCATCTCTGAGACCTTTTTTCTACTCGGCAGTCTGGATGGCTCAGCACGGGGTTTAGCTTTACGAGGCGGAGGGGTTGGCACGAGGAAAAGAGCCTTTGGAGAATTGTATCCCTGCCCTAGAATCACAAAAGGAAGGAGGGGATGTCCCTTGTCTTTTGGATGCAATGCACAATAATGACAAAAAGACGGGATGAGGTTGAGTCTTAAGGACAACTGCAGCTCGTATGCCGCAGTCCGTCTTGTCTTCAAGAACGAACAACTTGGGGTTGGGCTGTGGTAAACTAAGACACTGGCCTCGTGAATTAACTTGCAACTGCCGTTCTGATGGTCTTCAGACGGTGAAGAGACGGAATCTAATAGAAAAGGTACAAGATCAGGCCATCCACTACCCTTTAATGGAGCTTCGAAAGGCAATAACCTACTCAAAATGATATTGCATATAAATGTATGACCCTGACCAACCCGGGTGTGAGCAACTAATTTCTAAATTTCGAATACATCCACGGCCAAAGCAAGAGTCTAGAAGACTATAGAAGCTCTAGAAGCCCTAGAAGCACTAGAAGCACCCAAAAGCCACGGGAAGGCGGGAACCAACACGAGAGCCTCGGGATCTAGACCAAGACTATTACAGCCCAGGGTCTGGGCATGGCCAGATTCTCTGTAAAGTATTATCATACAGATACGGACGGGAGAACTGTTATTATACCGGGCTATGACATGAGGAGGGTACTTGTATGGTGTTGATTATGATATGATTAAATTAGTTATTGTGCTTGGATGTTAAGGAACACCCGGGTCTCCACCATCCATCGGCATCGTAGGTCCGTGACACAATCAATCCTTTTTCATACCGCGTGACCGACACAGTGGGGAAAGAAACTAGGATGCAAAATCGCAAAACCTTACTATGACAGCAAGAACCGGCGATGCGACGCGATCTCGATGACCGTACACGACATGGCTGAGCCTGGCGCAAGGCAGATGGTCAACACTGCCAACCCTCTCAATGCTACATTTCTAAGGATGACCCGGAATTAGGGATGTCAGAAAAAGGACCTGCAAGCGAACAAAACGAGGTAAAAAAAGGTTATATTTATGGCGGCGGGTCCCGCCAGTGACTTCATTAGGGATGGAGGCTGGAGCTATACGCTAGAAAGAGAGACTAACTACGCCGCACGACGTTCTGCAGCCAGACTCTTTGGGAGCGGCTCAGGTGACCAAATCGGACACAGGAACTGACTGGGCTAGACTACTTACTACTACTGGACCCGGGGGGGGGGGGGGGGTTCTCCTTTTCGTTTTTTACCAGGTAGGGTTGCCAGGAGCTCTGTGCCCTGGTCAGTCCGGAGTCGGCGAATACATTGAGTATGGACTGTCCTGTGCGCGAGGGCATAGATTGCGCCGATTGCGCCGATTCCATGGGCCCTTGCTGAACCCTGCTTAAGGGCGGCCCGCTCGGACTAATAATCGGCACTGTCAGCCGCAGTTTGTATTCGTCCATGTTTTTTTATCCGATGGTGTTTCGTCATAGTACAGGCACCTGGGCCGAAGAGGGGTTGGTGGCTGACGCATGTTGCTGATGGTCGGACCAACAGGGCAGTGAGGGTGCGGTCGAGATTGCTTAGTGAAGATGAGGGAGTTAGGTAGGTATCAACCCGGGGATACAGACGAGACGAGACATAATGCACACCCATGGATGGGACCTCGGAGAGCCGAGACAGGAAGGAGAGGGTTGGGGGTTGTCGTATACCCCATATCATTAATTGCATGACCATTCCCAAAGAAATATCCCGAAACATCTATACATGTCATCCCTGCTGCTCATCTTACTTGGCTTGTATCAGGCCACCCTCGACCCTCAAGGGCCTCCTCCATCGCACTGCCTTCCCCTTTACACTCCCCATATCGACCTCAGCACCACCCATGCACCTACCAGTCCCACCACCGATGCAAGCACCATCCCATTCCCTTCCCAAGTCAACCCCAGGTACGCCAACAAACCAACGACGATTTCCTTGCGCCGCGCCGCGTCCCGCCGAGACCGCCAGGTAGGATCGATTGCAAACGGAGCCACGACCCCAGTCTTGCTCACATCGTTCGCATCGCCAGCCATGTGATCCACATCTACAGGCGCAGCAGCAGGTCTCAGAGGCACGCTCACGGCCAGCGCGACAGGGCGGTGATCCGAGTGAGGAAATAGCGGGAGCGCGTCGTACACGACGGGTTTGACCGTACGTTGTGCAGCGCCCTCGCCAGCACCCCGTGACGCTGCGCCGTCGTCCAGGTACAGGATGCGGTCGCACCAGCTGGGCCACCGGTGTGAGGACCATTTCCACTCTGTGTCCGAGTCGCCGCTCTCCAGGGCTTGCCGGGCAGCCTGTTGTGCTGCGTTGGAGAACTTGTATGTTGGGGGAAAGTGGATAGGGGCTTCGGAGAGGCCGTGGAAGGTCCTGCCCGCGCGCATCTCGCGTATGAGCTGGTCTTCTCGGAGGAGGTGGGAGTAATGGGATTGACTGCTGGGGTCGGCGTTGCGCTTGGGAAAGCGTATGGTATCTTCCTTGAGCGGGCTGATGTCGGATGTGCGGTAATTGAGGTCTCCGGCTAGGAAGAGATATGAATTGGGAGCGAAGAGGCGTTGTTGGTCATGATGCGACGAGTTGTGACCACGCTCATTCAGGAGCGAGGTACTCTCGTCTGTGGTTTGGCGGCCATCTTCCATTGTCCGGGGTAGGGTCTGCCCATGCGAGAAGACTAGTCTCTCCACGATACTCTGCCAGTCGAGGTTCCTCTGTGCCAGCCCATCCTCCATCGGCGTTAAATGCGCCGCGACGAACGTCAGATCCGCCGTTTGAGACGGCCGTCCCTCAACGTCATATCCTAGCCGAGCTCCAACCGCACCCTTGTTTCCCGTCTCCTGTACGCCGACTCCGACATGCGCAGTATCGATCCACGATATCCTGTCCGCGATATCAGCGCGCGCAAAGACCATCAATCCCGTCATGCCAATGTGATCCTTGACCAGGTTGACATAAGATTCGTTCCATTGTTTAGCGGTTGCTTGCTTGACAGCCTTGATAAATGCATTAAAGTATGGGAGTAGATATGACCCCCCTAGGAAGGAGTATGCGATCGGAGCGAGCTCCTGTAATGAAAGCACGATCAGCTCCGGAGCTGGACTTGAGGCGGGGAGGACATCGAAGAAGTGGGCTGCGAAAAGGTCCACATCGATTAGATTCCGGGCACAGTTTGAGGTTAGAATGTACAGGTTTAGCTTCTCCATGTCGGAATATGGAGATATTGTGTTGCGTGCAACTTGGAGAAGTGGAAGGTGAAGAGCGGTGACGTCGTCCATGCGGGATGAACCACGTGCCCATGTTAATCAGTGGAGCTCGGCGATAAGCGCTGATACACAAAGACCGCGGGAACTCGATCCGAAATGATTAAAAATCACTGGCTCAGACACAAAGACGAGTGAGTGGAGAATTCAAAAACTACAAAAAATCAAAAAGATATGCATCATCCGTGAATCGAACACGGGCCTCGTCGATGGCAACGACGAATTCTACCACTAGACCAATGATGCTTTGGTGGATATATTCAGTCTTGCTGATTTGATCCTATGAAGATTTTTGATCGCAACCACATTCTATAGCTTGGCGGCATTGACTATTTGCTGCATAGTACATACAATGACTGCATCTCTATATCTACAACTTTCCCTTCATTTGTCCTTCCAGTTTCCTTTCCTCATCCAATTCCACCAACAACATTCCCTCGGCAACATCCTCATCCTCATCCTCCATCTCATGCACCCACCGTACCGTCCCCGCACGAGGACTACGTACCTCCAGCTCCATCTTCATCTGCTTCACAAAAGCCAAGACCTGATTCTCCGCTACCGTATCCCCACTCGCCACCTGGATCTCGATTAGCTTGCCTGACAGCGGGAGCACAATGTGACGCGGGTTATTCGGGTCGCCCCGCCGGTGGGACGAGGAGACTAATGCCGACGCCGCCGTCGTAGTCGTATCCAGCTGCATACGGTACGGAACGGCGGTCTTGGAGGTTGGAGTCGTGTACTCGATGTCGGCGGCCAGGGATGTGGGGAACTCATTTCGCAGGACCCGTGATAGCTTAAGGTGATGCGCTACCTTGGCCGATGCTTGTGGGTTCCCGTTCTCAAGTGGCTGTAGCGTAATGGACCACGCGTCCCCTTTGCGGAACAGCAAGCTGGACGAGGGCAGTCCACTCTGCACAATTGACTGCTGAGAGGAGCCGCTGGAGACGTGCTGGCTTTGGAGATCCTTGGCGATACTTTCGCCCAACTGGTAGGCCTCATCGAGCTTGAGGCTAAGCCATTGCGTGTCGATTTGGCCTGTCCTGAAATCGGCATGCGCAACGATGCCCCGCAGGAGATTGAGATTTGTCTTGACGCCGGAGATTCTCGAGTCGGCCAAGGCTCGCTGGGCTTTGCGAACGGTGGCCTCCCAAGTGGATGCCGTGACGATGATCTTGGCGAGAAGATTGTCAAAGTTCGACCCTACAACCAATGGAGAAGCCCTGGAGGCGTTGATGTTGGTATCGACACGAATGCCGTGGCCACTGGGGACGTTAAACTCGGTCACTTTGCCGATACTCAGTGCGAAATTGTTACTGGGGTCTTCTGCACAGAGACGGAGTTGAATCGAGTGGGAATTCGCCGGCGGCAGAGCGCTGGCATTCACATCAGATCCTAGACCCAGCTCCTGGAAGGTCCGTCCCTGCGCCAGCAGAAGCTGTGTCTGAACCAAGTCAATCCCGCTGATAGACTCTGTAATAGTATGCTCAACCTGCAACCGCGGGTTGACTTCCAAGAAGTAGAATTCCGCTTTGCTTTGACTGACCAGGAACTCGAACGTCCCCAGCGAGCGATACCGAGTTTCACTCGCCATCTTCAATGCCGAGTCAATCACTCGATCAATCAAGCCACGATCAGACATCAGGGCCGGAGCATACTCCACCACCTTCTGGAATCGCCGCTGCACACTGCAATCTCGCTCCCATAGATGGCGCACTTGGCCAGTACCATCGCCAATCACCTGGATCTCCACATGATGAAACCCATCCACAGCAGCCTTTTCCACAAAGACCGTTCGCGAAGGCGACTCGCCAATAGCACGTTGGATACTATTATCCAACTCTGACTCTTCGCGGACAAGACGGATTCCCCTGCCACCACCTCCATCAACAGCTTTGATCATAACAGGAAACCCGACCCGTCTTGCAAAATTCCGCGCTTCATCCTCATTAGCAGTCGGCCGACTCATAGCCTCTAAGACAGGAACACCGCATTGCTGCGCTAGTTGCTTTGCCTGTAGCTTGTCGCCCGTACGAGCAAGATTCTCTGGGCCGGGTCCTATCACGACGGCGCCGGCCTCGGTCCACATGCGATCTGCGAACTCGGCGCTCTCACTGAGGAAGCCATAGCCTGGGTGCACGGCATCAATGGAGTGCTTGCGGGCTAGGTCGACAAGCAGGGAGATATCTAGATAAGATGATGCGGAGGGTATCTGGATAGCGTGCTGCGGATACCCCAGATCGCAATGCGACCGGTCGTCTGAGGTGTAAAGTGCGAATGTCTCAACTGGGCTGGGCAATTCTCGCGCAGCATGGAGTATGCGTACGGTGATTTCGCCTCTATTTACTTTGAATCAATACATCTTCTGAGTAAAGAAGTGTTGGAGAGAGTCGTACCTGTTAGTGACCAGCAGTCGCTTAAACGACGGTGAATGCGGGGATGACGGCATGGGGTAGAGCAAATCCGGGGTAACAAACAAATCAGGGTTGAAGCTGGGTCGACAAGGTCAAAAAAATGTCAGGGATTAATGTAAGACGTTTATAAAGATGAAACTTTGGTTAGTTGGTACTTTCATAATGTTTTTGACGATTGATCACTAACTTGTAGCATTCAAGAAAAGCGCCTCGGCCCTCGGATGGTCCCTTCGACTGACCCTTGACCCCTCACCCCGCAGTAGTAAACAAAGCCGAGCAGCTCTTCTAACTAGCCATTGAAATTTAGCCAGTTACCATGATCTAAAAAGGAGCTTACCTGCATATAATTGCGACAAGGATCAAAATGGGAAAGGAAAATGACGCGCAGCCCGCGTCTAAAGGCCAGGACACGGCAGCACAGCGCCTGAACCAAGTCTCCTCGCACATCTCCGCACAACCACTCCCAGACACAAGCGAAGTCAATCCCAAGTCCAACAATGCGACCTCTCGTCTACCAGCCGACCACTCCGACGTCCTCTCCCAAATCGCCGCTCTCCGCAAAATCGCAGCAACCCCCGACCCCAACCACCGCGGCTACGTACGCCAAAAGCAAGCCGGCAAGCTCTGGGTCCGCGAGCGTATCGACGCCCTCCTCGACCCAGGAACCTTTGCCGAGATAGGTTCGGTCTCTGGCACAGTGACATGGAAGAAGACAGCGCCCATGCGCGAGACACCCGTCTCCTTCGTTCCGAGTAATAACGTCCAGGGTGCGGGTCTACTGCGTGGACGGAAGGTCCTGCTCACGGCGGATGACTTCAGTATCCGATCAGGCCACGCAGACGGCGCGAGCTCGGAGAAGACAGTTTATGTAGAGAAGTTGGCGGTTGCGTTGCGGTTGCCGGTTATCAAGCTTGTGGATGGGAGTTCGGGGGGTGGAAGTGTGACGACGATTCGGAAGGAGGGGTGGAGTTATTTACCGCATGTGAGGCCGTTTAAACCGACGATTCAGCAGTTGAATATGGGTATTCCGAATTTGGGGGCTGTGGTGGGACCTGCGGTAAGTACTTACAGGATTTGATCACTCTTTCAGGCTGAGAGGTGTGATACTATGATGCTAACATATTTCTAGATTGGGCTAGGCGCTGCGAGAGTTGTATCTTGCCATTTCTCCGTCATGGCCGCTGATATTGGCTCGCTATTCAATGCTGGTCCCAAGGTCGTGGAAGGGGCAACCTTTGAAGAAGGGTTGGACTTCCAAGACCTGGGCGGCCCCATGGTTCACTGCACAAATGGTACTATCGACAACTTGGCTGCTAATGAAGCGGAGTGCTTTGAGCAACTTCGCACGGTGTTGAGCTATCTGCCAAATTCTGGCAGTGAGGCTCCACCGGTCATTCCCTGCGATGATCCCCAAGACCGGGAAGATCTGGCTTTGCGGAGTATCATTCCGCGTCGACAGGCACGCATGTATAATCCACGAACGATTATCTCCTCCGTTGTAGACCAGGGCTCATGGTTTGAGATTGGTGCGCTTTGGGGTCGAACTGCTATCGGTGGTCTCGCTCGCCTTGGTGGGCACCCCGTTGGTATCATTTCTCTTAACTGCGAGGTGAATGGCGGTGCGCTTGATGCCGCCGGCAGTCAGAAGCTCACTCGTCTGTTGAAAATGTGCGATGTGATGAACCTGCCAATCTTGCAGTTCCTTGACGTTCGTAAGTATCTCAATTTCCTTTCCACATATATCAGTTGAAATCTTCTAACTCTCCTTGCAGCTGGCTACGCCATTGGCACAGTCGCTGAACGTACTGCGACGATGCGTTGGGGCGTTGAGCTAGCCAAGACATACTACACGACCACAACTCCCATCTTTAACGTCGTGACCCGTCGCGTCTTTGGTGTGGCGGGTGGCATCATGCTTGGCAGCCGTGATCCCGTCATGCAAGTAGCATGGCCATCTGGACAATGGGGCTCCCTGCCTCTCGACGGTGGAATTGAAGTCGGGCATCGACATGAGCTACGCGAGGCAGAAAATGTTGGTAAGAAAGAGGAGCGTTATAAAGAGTTGGAAGAAGAGTATATACGATTGATGAATCCTGTGCGAACGGCGAATGCGTTCGGTGTGGAGGAGATTATCGATCCGAAGGATACTAGACAGGTTTGTTGTTCGTGGGCGTCGCATGTGTATGATGTGCTTATGAGGGAGAGGTTGGCTGAGAGAGCATGTGGGAAGATTCATCCTTCTTTTGCATGAGTACTACCTTTGTTAATTTACATATCTGGCAAGAATCTAGAATTAGATTGATGCGATACATGCAAGCGGACGGGAGCTTTATTCCCTCCCTACTTGTAGGTAACAGGCAAGCTGGAGGTTGGAATGGGTAGTGCAATCAATACCTATACTGTAGCTTTCGCATTCTACAACTTGACCGGACCAAACTAAAAATTGGTTAAATCAGATGAAACCTTTGGAAGGAAGGGAAAAAAAGAGACCTGAGACCTGAGACCACGTTTCGAGTGTAAAGCGAGCCATCCTGCGCAAAACATATAGTGTTTAATTCTGCTATGCTTTCAAACTCGCACTGTAATAATCAAATCGATCAAGTCTTCGATGCTTTTTTAAAGGAATACTCTAAATTGATAACTTCTCCCCGGGAGAGCAAACGTGATTACGTAACTGGGCCGAATCGGATAACCTTACCTACCTTAGGTCGTGGGAATATCGCAATTGAAACACCCCACTACACAAGCAACATCCTAAGCTCCGAAAGTCACAATGGCAACGGTGCAAATCCTAGACGGTGGTCTTGGAACCTCTCTCCAAGATCAATACGGAGTGAGCTTTGACAGCACCACGACACCTCTCTGGTCTACTCATTTGCTCGTGTCTGATCCCACAACGCTGCATGCTTGCCAGAAGGACTTTGGCACGGCGGGGGTGGATGTACTCCTCACAGCTACATACCAAGTTTCGCCCGAGGGGTTTGCCCGCACAAAGACTGTGGAGTACCCCAATGGCATCCCAAAGAATGCTATCGGACAGTACCTGCAGACTGCGGTGGACGTCGCAGAGCGAGCCAAGGCCCGTGATAGCACTAAAATCGCGCTGAGTCTGGGTCCGTACGGTGCGTGCATGATTCCAGGACAGGAATACAGTGGCGCATATGATGCTGAGCATGATAGCGAGGAGGCGCTGTATCGCTGGCATCTGGACCGATTGCGTCTCTTCCTCGAGGCGGAGGGGGACTTGATCTCGCGCATGCAGTATGTTGCGTTCGAGACTTTGCCCCGCCTCGACGAGGTCCGCGCTGTGAGGAGAGCTATCCGTGATGCAGGGATCACGGTTCCCTTTTGGATTGCTTGTGTCTTCCCTCGTGAGGACGATCTTTTGCCGGATGGGAGCTCGATTGAACAGGTTGTGCATGCTGCCATCGCCCCCATCGACGATGGATATTTGCCGTGGGGAATAGGAATCAACTGCACCAAGCTTCATAAACTCTCCGGATTAATTGAGAAATTCGGAGACTGTGTTTCCGCAGCCATCACTGCTGGCGATATTTCCGCTGCCCCAAGCTTTGTTTTGTATCCCGATGGAACAAATGGAGAGGTCTACAATACGACAACGCAAATCTGGGAGAAACCCGCTGACTATAATGCAAACCGCGATCGAGACACCGTAAGTCTATCCTCATTCCAAGCTCGTCTACTGGAGCCGGTACTAACTGAATGAAAGCGCTCTTGGGAGGTCCAACTGGCCCAGGTGGTGAATGATGCCAGCACCAAGTGTCCCTTCAAGAATTTCCTTGTGGGTGGCTGCTGCAAGGCTTCTCATCAGGACATCAAGAAGCTACGCGAGGAGTTCCAAAACTGAGTGATCTGACCGGTCTACGAAGGATGGATCGGCTACGGAACCGATTGAATCAAATCTGTACATCAGAAAAGTCGCTTTCTAGAATTAATATATGCAATATGCAAATGCTATTATACAAAAGTTTCGGGTAATCTACACCAGCCAATCAATGAACCGCCCCCAGAGGGTGTTGCGCGGATTCCGATGGGGCATGATTTCTCCGTCTTGGAGACGGCCTGACCAGAGATCAATGGTGGCAGCGCGTTGATACTATAGAAGATTGAGTCAGCGAGTGTTTCAAGAACGAGAATCTTCATGCAAAGACGAACCTTGGTGCCGTGCCAGAGCTTCCAAGCGATAATGGGCACAATGAAAATAGGAATGCCAATGTACGACGCAATAAAGTCGGATGTGCTCCAGTTGCCCTTCAAGAAGACAGGGAAGCCGGCAATCAGGGTGATGATAGTAGAGCCAATGAAGCCAAACCAAGCGGCATATGGCTGAAGGGGTCCTTTCCAAGGAAGAGAGTCGCGAGAAACTCCCTGTGCCTTCATAGCGGCATGGAAACGGATGTAGCAGAACGAGAGAGTAGCCCAGGCGATCAGACCAGCAACGGTGCTAAGGTTAAGGAGCCAGGTAAAGGCCTGCGCGGGACCACCAGTTCCAAGACCTGAAAATTGGTTAGCGAGTTGCCATATCAATCCGTATCAAGTGCACTTACTCAAATAGGCCAGCGGACCAAACAGCCAGGCCGCGATGACAGCAACATAAGGGACACCATTCTTGGTCACCCGACCGAAGATCTGAGGCAGCTGGTGGTCGGTCGTCATAGCCACGATCATGCGGGATCCAACCCAGCAGTATGAATTACCAGCAGACCAGGCGGCAACAAGAATACAGGCGTTCACAATAGACGGCAGGGCGCTGATACCAGCCTCCTTGATCGCAATAACGAACGGCGAGCTGTTGGCGTTATCGGATCCAGAGACAAGATCCTTGTTGCGTGGGTCCACGATAATGCCAATGAGCAGGGCACCAAGGACATAGAAGAAGGCAATCCGATAAGTGACGCGGCGGGCAGCCTTGGGAATAGCGCGGTGAGGATCGACAGACTCGGCAGCAGTAATGACGACAGTCTCAACACCGATGAAGCTGAAGGAGGCGTTGACGAAAGATGACAGGAAGCCCAGGAAATGGCCGGTCGAACCAGGTATGCCGTTGTAGTTGGTCCATGGGCCCGGATTGTTCCAGAAGCGGAAGCCGATAGTCTCGTGGTTGGGACCACCGCCAGCGGTGATGACGATAGAGACAATAACCAAGCCCAGGAAGCATAAGACCTTGATGGCACCTCCAACGACTTCAGTCTCGCCGTAGAACCGCACACTCATCAGGTTGATGATCAAGATTAGAATCAAGCCAATCGTGATGACAACCGCGGGCGTTATATCTGTCCAATAAGACACAATAACTGCTGCTGCTGATACTTCCGAGGCGATAGCGATCGTATAACAATACCCGTAAGAAATGGCGAGAGAGAAACCGACAGAAGGATCGATGAAGCGTGTTGCCCAGTGAGGGAATGAACCAGCCGTGGGCAGCAGAGTGGCCAGCTCGGCGATACTCTGCATCACGCACCACAAAACCATGCCAACGATGATATACGCGAGCAGCAGACCCGCAGGACCAGCCTTCGCGTAGGCCGATCCTGTACCGACGAAAAGACCAGTGCCAATACCACTGCAGAAACCGATCATGGTGACCTGGTAATTCCGCAGGCGACGCTGGGTCGCACCACGGCCGCCTACATTGAGCTGAAGCTCCTCCTTGGGGCTCGCATCATACTCATCGACCTTGACAGGATCCGGGCGGATAGTGTCCGAGGCCAAAGTGGACTTCTCCATCTTTGGGCTGGCGAGGAGCGAACTAGCGGGATGGTCGATTTCCAAAGAAGTATAGAAACCAGACTGAATTCCCACTTAGTCGACGTTCCCCAGATGATGATCCCCCAGAGTGAAAAAAAGAATAGTTGTCTGGAGTAACAAGCTCATGTGGGAATGAGCTTTCTTTTCTTTCCCCGAAATCTCAGCGCGCCGTGAATCACGACATCGGGGCTCCGTCCTTTGCACTGCGGAAACTTCTCCACTGGATGAGGTTTTATTGGATCAACCGCCATTGAACCTCCACTTTTTCGGGAGGCAATCGGTGAATTTTTCTTGGGCGGCGCGCTCGGGGAGGCAAGAGGCAAAACCCCACTGTTCAGTATCATTCCCATTTGTCATAGCACGTCCTAACCTTGGCCACGCGAATTATGGTTGGTCCCGGGGATATGACACCCGCTTAAGAAGTTAAGAGACTGAAGGTCCTCGATGTATTGTAGACCATGCGGGGTCTAACGGGCGAGGGACGTGTCGTAGACGTGGATCTGATCTGGACGTGCTTAGATCATGTTTCTGTAGTCTGCCCTGCATATCAAGATGCGGCTTGAAGGGTTGGCGTCTTTTTTTCTCTTGCTTGATTGGTGCTATGAAATGGCTTTTTGAGCGTAAAAATCCCTAATGATCTTGGGTAAACACTAGTGCGGCCGAGAGACCGAGAAATAAAGTTTGCTTAGATTGGGCGAAGTTTGAAAAAAGTTCCCAAGAAGTTCTAGACTGTCCGCTGCTGATTGGTCAATCTGGAAAAATGAAATGTTTAATTTCCATGCCTGAGGCCTCACTCAGCTGCCTACCTCACTGAGCTGCCTAAGGCATACATGTGTCCCCACCAAAATAAGGAAATAAGGGGCTGGAGGATTTGGCCACTGCAACTCGAACTAACTGTCTATATTCATTATGTGTTGTTTGGACTAGCGAGAATTGTAAACTCCGATCAACTATGACCTCCATACAGTAATTTCTACATCTTCAGGCACACTGTGCCGACGAAGTACCTGCATTGTTGGTGATGTGCAGACACACCCCAACCCCCTGGAATCCACTCTCTTAAGACATATAGTAATCAGGTGTCCCGTGTGAGCGATTGCGGTTTTCATGGACCTAATAATAATCCTTCACTAGTGCTTATATAACTACCGAAGAAGTCACTAACTAGTCAGACTATAATGGAGATTTTCACGCTGGTAATCTGGATCTCGACGCCCCAAGCCTTGTACAGAGCCCTCTCTGTACACGTGCTGCACCCAGCATAATTCCAATTGCGTGCATAACTTGCCATTCGGAAGGTCGCCAAGAGCCCACAGCAGCAAGACGGGCGACGATCCTGAAACAAGACTGCGTTCTGCCCAAGGATGCGACTTAAATCCAAGTCTGGATAGTCAAATAATTACATCAATAGTGCCGATCCACCCATTCGATCGGGCCGAAGCTCCAAAACTTGACTTGGCTCGTGTTTCTCCCTCTTCACGTTGACTCTCCCCTGTTTTCAGCGCGAGGAATGCTACGGGAACCTCGTTTCACAATTTGACACTCATTTCTAGACACCCGCCCAGCGCAGGGCCTTGCAATTAGGTCTGACCTATCTTCCTCACCCCGAGAGAGGAGATACTAGGCCCAATGTCGAACCCCGCCCGACCAGAGGCTGCGCCTAGCGGCGCCTCACCAGCAACAAGCGCGGAGGACTCAGCCATGCCATCGAAGGAGGTGCCTGCGTCTCGACCTCGCGGAAAGTTGCCTGGATGGTTGGACCACTTCAATGCGCGCGATTTGAAAATTCTATTTCGCTGCACGGTGGCAGCATGGGTCGCTTCATTGTTGATCTTTATCAACCCCGCCTTACGAACGATTGGAACAGCCACTTTCTTCGCGACGTGAGTACTTTTGAGTAATTCGTGGAATCGACCATATAATTAACTGGACGATCAGACTGGTGCTTTTTATGGTGCCTCCCAATGGCATCGTTTTCATATTCATCCTAGGAACACTGACTCTCATCCTTGGTATGGGCGTTGGCTGGGGTTGGGGTGTCATCGCGATGAAGGCGGCTCTGGCGGCGCGACCGGCTGCTGATACTCAGGCGAAACTGCAAGCCCTGGGCCAACATGCATATAGCGTGGCTAACTCGACTGGACAACCCGTTGCAACTGTCCAGCAACAGCTTATCTACGAAGGCTGGATGCTGGACACTCGCGTGTCGGCTGTCTATTTTTGCTTCATCTGTTTCCTCATCTATGTCTTGGTAAGTTTGACTCGCGATGAAGTGCACGGATGCACATGGACTTCAATTGACGCTTCACTAGGCACGCATCAGAGCCAAGAATCCCAAATTCGCTCTAATCCAAATCTTTGGAACTATCATTATGGATCTTTTCATCACCATTGGGCCACTACTCCCATCATTCAATGGTACGATGCCCAAGGTTCTCATTGAGCCAGCAGCCATTGGAATCGGTATCGGATTGGCTTGCAATATTCTGTTCTTCCCAACATCGACTTCCCATACCGTCCTCGAGGGCATGGAAGGAGTTGTACGGCTCCTCAAAGGCCCCGTGGATGCGACCGTGGCAAGTTTGATCGACGGAGAGAATCTGGAATTGAGAGACTTGCAGAAGTTGAAGATGAAAACTCTTGGAGCGTACAAGAAAGTTGAGCCAGCGCTCGCCTTTTTGCAGTTGGACTTCTCGGTGAGCCGGTGGAATGCGGACGACGTGAAGAGCTTGAAGGAACCGATCCGCCGGGCCGCATTGAGTACTCTATCGCTGCTGGAGTTTCACATATCTCGCGTAGGAGGAGAAGCGAAATTGGAGAAACTCCGGACAATTACAGCAGAGTACAATCAATATTCCGAAATCGAGACGACGGAGAAGAAGAAAGGAAAGGGACAGCCACGTGGAGCAGGCATGCGGCAATTGTTCGAGAGTCTCAGTCTTGCGAAAGCTTTTACTACCCCCGAGCACGAGGCTCTCCGACAGGAGATGCTCGAAGCCATTCGACAGCCGTGTACGAAGATTCTACCTGCCTGTCAGGAGGCGAGTACGGCAGTTGCTGACTGTATTCATGCTGTGAACTCTTCGCGATGGTTCGGTAAACCATCTAAGGCTCGATTGGACGAGCTGCTCCAGCGCAGTGAATCTTCTTTAGAGAAACTGAAAGGCCTGCGCGTGTCATTTGCGTCGGAAACAACCGAACGGCTCATTCAGATAAACGCGGATATCTTTGATGGAAGTGGAAAGCTGAAGAACATTGATAATCCCACAATGCATAAAGTGAGAGGGATTGCCGTTGGCATGGTCTTTGAAGAACAAATTCTTGGCGTCACAGACGCCTGGGAGAAAGTCTTGGGACAGGTCGTCGCATTGATGAAGGAACGCCAACGAGTACGCCTCTGGCTTCCTCGAGGACTGCGGTATGCGTTCGACTGGGTGTTCCACAGAACTGCTGTTGCCCCTGTCCTTGCTGCACAGTCCCCGGTTGTTGACCCCGACGTGGTCGAAGAGCAGTCCAAAGCAGCCCAGCAAAGCCTCAACATGAGCCGTGGATATAAAATCAAAAGGCGCAGCGGCCTAGGACGCATGATACTCAGCACATATCACTGGCTCATCAACGCCAACGGCTTGTACGCGATACGCATGGTAGTTGTCACGATCGCACTCGGAATTCCGGCAGTAATACCATCCAGTGCAGGCTTCTACTACCGTGAGAAAGGTCTATGGGCTTTGATCATGGCCCAGACAACAGTTGTTGTATATATGTCGGATTTCAGTCTATCAATCGCCTCTCGTTTCGTGGGAACTATAGTCGGTGGTGTCGCTGGTTTGGTGGCTTGGTATATCGGTTCGGGCCGTGGCTCTGGAAACCCGTACGGACTCGCGGCAATTATGGCCGTGGTCCTCATGCTTCTCATGTGGGGACGTCTTTTCGCGCCTCCGGCGGTGTTGCAGGCCACGATCATGGGTGGTGCAACCTGTATCTTGGTGATTGGATACAGCTATGATGATACGTGAGTTTTGCGGTTGTCGCACGATCTCCCGCGTTATGCTCAGTTGCGAAGTATGACTAACATCCTTGACAGACACATCCCGTCCTACGGCAACCCAGGTTGGGGATACAATGTCTTCTGGCGAAGACTCTTGCTTGTCCTGATCGGCTCCGCTGCCGCCTTGATCGTGCAGTTGTTCCCCCGGCCTCCTTCTGCGGCAAGGCATATCTGCAAGACAATGTCGAATTCCATCCGAGCACTCTCTGATCACTATGCACTTCTCCTATCATGTTGGGGTCAACCAGACCGTGACGAAGGTCTCATGGCTGAACAGCTTGCACTTGACCTTGCAGAGTCTCTCTCAGCCCTCGATGGCCCTGTGGCATTGCTTCGTCTGGAATTTTCCAGCTCTCCATTCGACAGCGATACCCTCGCCCAAGTAAAGTCCATTTGTCACGAATTGAATCAGCACCTTGGAAGACTGCTGTACCTATCAGCTTCTCTGCCAGAGCACTTCCAAGGTGTCCTTGCGCGTCGTGCTGGTCTTTTAGACCACCGCAACATCGGTGATGTCATGGCAGTCCTGGGTATTGTGGAACAGGCTCTGAAGACTGGCGATCCTCTTCCCGAGGTGCTTCCTACCCCACTGCTCAAGCGCTGCTACGAGTTCTGGCAGGTTCACCAAGTTGAAATGGAGCTCAGCACGGACTTGATTAGGGACGAGAACTATCGCCGCTTCTGTGTTGCTGTGACTGCTTATCTTAAATTCCTGGGTGCGATTGATGACTTGGTGCTCGTGATGAAGGGCACATTGGGAGAGTCCCACATCGTGAGACGGGAGCTGATGCCTGATTTAACTGTATAATATTGGTAGGGAATTTATGCTTTATATCCCGTTTCCCTGACCTCAGAGCTTACATAGCTTTCTTTGCAAAATAAGAGATGATCATCACAGAAATTGCTGGTAACCTTACACATTAAAGGTGAAGTCTAATTCGACATGACTGTCATGAATACACATATACATATCCCAGCTTCACAACATCCCCGAAAGACTCCTTCAGTTCGCTTTCCAGAGGCTCTTCACTTGCTTCTTGACTGGCTTCAACAGGGCTTTAGTCTCGGCCTTAAGCGCTTTTCTGTCCTCTTTAGACCACTTGCCATTCTGCTTCGCCGTTCTCAGATTGCGGACGTGGTCCGTAAGTAGAGTTGAAAGGTTTTCCACTGCGCACTTGGTGCATTTCTTCTCATCGACGAGTTCGCTCAGCGCTGCTGAAATAGCGTGTATAATATCCTGTGCCTGCGGCTTGTGCAGCTCACGATCGAGAAGTGGTGTCTTGCTAGGTCCATGGCTAAAGCAGGGCACCTTGGGGCTTGTACTAATCAGTCACCAGTGATTAGCTCGATCGGACACGAAGGGACTGGCATTGTAAAGAATTTTGAGCACCTACATTTGATGATCTTGTTTCACGGCCTCCTTGGACTCCATATAATCAACAGAGATATAGGATTCGGACTTCACGTCGACGGTGTTCAGGTGTGTCATTTTGTGGCTTTGATGATGGGGATTGACTAAGATGTTGTGTGTGCGATTGTTTATCAAGAGCTTGTTTCTGAAATTGTTGAACCTATTGACTTGCAATGACCCGAGTGGCTTTTATACCTCTATTCCTTAGCATTGGGTTGTATACTTCTTTCGCATCGCATCAAGGCAGCAAAGTCCGATATACCCGAGAATTACTCGATTCGGTTGGCCGACCGAAGGAATTATCCGAACAGCTTCGGAGTTGCTATTACTGTCCGTAGAAATCATGAAGCCTTCACAGCCTTGGCAGATAGACTCATTATGACATGTTATTCCATCCATTGAATTTCTACTTTTATTTCGTGCCTTGTTGATGAGAGGATTCATGGATATAATATACATGAAGTGCGGTCGCGCTCGTGCGGCCTGCGGGACGAAGTATTCGACCAGAGAAGCTTCTATGGATGAACTTATAATATACGCGTTAGCTACGATTTAATAAGGAAATATAAAGCACCGTGCTTTTAAGAAACGTACGAATCTGCTGGAAGGCGAGCTGAAGGCCATAGATTTTACTGAACTGAAGAATCACTATTCATACATGAAAAACATATTGCTTCCAAGAACGGGTGAGATAGATTCGAGGAAGTCACTACCTAAATTAGAATATCACAAGTTTTCTTTCTTCAAGCTTCTGTCTCCAAAGGTTACAACGCTTTGTTGGATCTCTATCGTAACAGAGATATAAATGTCTTGTTCCCCGGTCCAAGCCCCTTCGCGTTGCACACTCGACCGCAGGATCTCTTCTTGGCCGTGACTTTCCCGTGGACGTAGATGGTGCTTTGTATACCCGAACTCAAGGGGAACATAGCTGAGTCTTTCTGAGTCCTTCCCAGTCAAGCCTCTGAAAAGCCACAGAAATATAAAGCTTAGCGGCCGGCGCATCATCGAACGAAAGGCACAAATTATTCCCATGTTGCATTCGACGAGCGTCCAGACTGAGCGAGGTATGAAGTCCCCTATGTTTGTATCTTTTAGCAGTTTTCTTTCAAGATTGATTGATGCCTGTGAGATTCTCCAAGTACTTACAGCTCTGGTCTAGCCCACTAGTAACACAGACACTGCCCATCAATGTCGCCCATCAGGCTCCTGTCCAACACAAAAGGGAACAATATAAACGTACAAAGCTCCAACACCAAAGACACAGAGCAATCCAATTCTGTCGCGCTTCGAAAGCTTCAGGTGGCGGATTGGGGGAATCGGAAGAATGGCAATCGAGAAGTCTGTAACCGTATTGATTGCCGCAAATGCGTACCACCAGCTATCTTTATCCACGCATTTTTTGCTTGTGAGATTTTTGTTCCAAGAAGCTTCGATCGGGATACACTGGAATGTTGTGACGTGCAATTCTCTATACGGCGATTAAAACCAGATAAACCTTTCCAAGACGCTGGAAGGTCTTGGTAATGAAGATTTGGAGGTACAGAAAGACAATAGAGGCCTTTTTAGAGCCGAGTGCGATCTTGTATGGGGTCTGGGCGATAAAGAACCACTGCTGAAGAGTAAGAACCTTGAACGAGTATCGGGTGTCGTCGCCCACGTACCATAAGAGCTGTATGCATACTGTCTCCCATATCCACTTTGTGCCAGCCATAGCCATGCACCACAGCTGGAAAACAAAGGTCAGCTAGTGTTTGTTATTCACCTTTTTGTGTGAAACACTAGACAGTCTTCCGACCCACCCAAGTTGATAGAGATAGTTGTCATGACCGATGCCACCGGGGCGATGACAAGAAAAAGGTCATCTCAACTGAACTGTCTCAAGTGAACCCTTTGCTAGACGAATGGCAACAAAAATGGCCGCAATGAGCACCATCACGAGCGCGGTAATAAATAGTTTGTAACCCCGATCGGGGATGCCGTCGATTATTTGACCATAGAACACCATTCTTGAATACCATTGTGGTCAGGTTAGGTTAAGTGGAGTTATTGAAGTGTGGAGGTAAGAAAGACCCTATTTACTTTTGAGAGGTTCTAAAGTCATTGAAGGATTTGCTCCCGGTGCTTGTATGCTGGTTAGTTATTCGATGCGACCCCGGAAGGCCTCCGCCGGGGGCCAAATGGGATTGTTATGAACATGAAACTGTATTAATAAACCTTCATTCATTCCATCATAACAGACCGTCAATGGCTTCTACGGCTTCTATGGCCCCACTTGGTTTGTGTACCCTGTCACCGCTATTTTAGATTCATCGATGGATTTCTCATGCCCGGATCTCATATTCACTCTGTCCTCCTATCCCTCTTTAACCCTGTATTCAATTGCAACTCTCTTTGAGTAGGGAACCATGAAGGTGACTTGGCTGGCCATCGCAGCGGTTGCTGTCGCGCAACAGGCCCACGTCGGATCGGTTGGAGTCATTCAGGGTCACAAGGCTTCACAGAACCCCAGTGTTACAGAATGGCTGGGGGTGCCCTATGCCCAGCCCCCGGTCGGCCAATTGAGATTTGCACCGCCTCAAGCATACACGCCCAGTGGTTTGCACGTTGCCTCGGAATATGTAAGGTCTTTCTCATTCATACCTTATTTCTATCCACCTAAACCTCACTGCAAACCACATAATAATGTGAGCTTCACATGCTGACATTAATATTATACAGGGAAAGTGAGTGCTCTCTCGAGCGATGACTTGGGTCCATCCATGATTAATAGAGAAGTATAGCCAATGCATGTACTCGGTGTCAAAACTGGTCGACTATCCCGACAAAACTCCGCAATTTGACAGCATCTTCGAGGCCTTCGCGGCTATTAACAACTACACCCAGAGTGAAGATTGCTTGACTCTGAACATTTGGTCGAAGCAAGACTCAAGTCGACTCAAGCCAGTCTATGTTCATTTCTACGGTGGCCGTATGTTTTTGCTTTCTACTGCCTGACTTGGCGTCGATCATGTTTTCTTTATCTCGGCTCATAGTTCTGACGTCTGATACAGGATGGACAAGTGGCACGACTGATACTCTTTTCTACTACGGAGGCGGATTTGCCGATGCTGAAGATGTAATTATTGTGACGGTCAACTATCGCATGAACATCTTCGGGTTCCCCGGTCTACCTGGACACCCTCCTAACCTGGGTCTTCTGGACCAACGATTAGCGGTTGAATGGGTTAAGAAGAATATTCGTGGATTCGGCGGCGACCCGGACCGCATCACCATATCTGGCCAGTCCTGTGGAAGTGCTTCCGTTGACTACTGGGCATATGCTTACCAGTCGAAGCCTCTGGTAGCCGGTCTGATTTCGCATTCTGGCACAGCCCTCAGCTTCCCAACCAACAACAGGACAACCGCAGCAAATCATTGGTATACAGTTTCTGCCCAGCTAGGCTGTGGCTCTTCAGGAGATGTTCTGCCGTGCATGAGAGAGCAGAATGCTACTGCCATTCTCGCTGCTGCTAGCGCAGTGAAAGTGCCAACTACAAACCCTGCGAGGAAGGCCCCGGCCTTCCAGCCTACTGTGGACGGCGTTACCGTTTTTGAGAACTATACGCTTCTTTCGCAGCAAGGAAAATTTGCCCGCATTGTGAGTTGGCTCTTCTACATCACAAATATACCTCGATGGGGGTTTAATACTGCTTGCTAACCGGGGCTCCCTTCCTAACGCAGCCTTACTTGGTTGGACACAACGCGAACGAGGCGGGATTCTACAAAATTGCGGCTTACGCACAAGGATCGACTTTGACAGATCAGCAATGGGATGACTTTAATATGCAAACTTTCTTCTGTCCATCCAATCTCGAAGCTTCAGACAGAAGTCGCCGACAGATACCCGCCTGGCGATTCCAATACAACGCGGACTGGGACAATACCCGTCTATACCCCACCAGTGGAGCGTATCACGGTGTCGAGTTTAACATGATCTTTGGAGAGTCCGCTGAGATTACTGGTATCGCTGAGTCTGATGCGCAGTGTCAACTGCAAGATAAGATGCGGTCGGCTTGGGGGGCATTCATCGCCGATCCACAACACGGGCTAAAAGCGTTGGGATGGCCAACTTATAATCCAGAAGGTGAGTTCAAGCAGACTCGACCGATGTCATTTCTTTTCTAACCTTTTTTCAGCCTCGACATTGGCCGAAATAGGTCTCGACAATGACCCCAGTGTGTCTTTTGTGGGCACCAAGGACTCGGCGCAGCGATGTGCAACTCTTCTGGCGCAACTATAACCCAATCCAGGATTGTCGACACCACTTCTTCAATGTATCTGAGTAACTAACAAGACTTTTGTCTATTGTATATAATTCTCTAACTATATGAAAAGTATTGTGAGTCATCAAGTATCGGATCCTTAAGGGGCGACTCGCATCCATGCAAGGAAAATCAGCGAAGTTTCGAACCATAGTTAGCTAAGACACGGGCATTGACCGTTTATATAGCTGTTGTAATTACAGGAGTGAAGACATGTACGTAGAAGATGCTTGATATGTGGCAAGGTAAGGTCTGGAAAGCTCAATTTGCCACTTTCACCTTTTGATACGTAATGGCCCTTGAAAAAAAACCCCGAGGCCTATGCTTGAGCCGGGTCCTCTATTAGACGAAATTGAATCCGATCGGATCACACAAGCATTGCACATATTTTATGTCAGATGATGCGGAATACAATGAAGATTTGGGCCTCGGAGTGTGCGATCTTTCGAGTGGGCCCGATGTTCGACTACAATGTACGGTCTATGTGCTAAGATCGTGGATTTCAAATTCCGTCGCTCATCGGCACGGCTATAAAAAGCATTTGCCGACCCACGAAAGTCCCGCTCGTGCTTGAACGCAAGACTTCCCACGAAAGATGAACCTCTCCGAAAAACCTACTGAAATGAACACTTGGCATCTAGTTGGGCTGGTGTCTTCATTTCCTGATATCAGCCAAGATAACAATGGTCGCAAAATCTTACCAGGGTGTAAGACTCTCAGCATTCCCCAGTCGGAGAGTACCGACCAAGCGAAAATGAACCGACTATCAGATCTAAATGATCAAGTCTTGGTATTTAAATATAAGGGATTTATGCATGCTATCGATAATGTATGTTGAAGACGGAATGTGCCGGCTAGGTTCTAACGCTGATTATGTCTAGCAATGTCCGCACTCATCCTTTCCGCTGAAGCAAGGCAATGTCTTTGACATTGAGGACCTCGGAAACTCCAATAGAGCCGGCATCAAATGTTTCAGGCATGGATGGAAATTTGATCTATTTAATGGAAATGGAGATCGTGGCAGCCACAAGCTTAATTTGTGGGACATTGAGCTACGGGATCCTCCAACCTGTGAGAATGGAGAGGTTCCGAAAAATTCAGACAAAGAGGTCTGGGTGAGGCGACCAACGCAATATCAATTGAGAATTGGTCCATCTTGAAGAAATCCCATGAACTGTACCAGGGCCGGCTCAATTTTTATCTAGATGACATATGTATTTACCTCTCAAACATGCATAATTGCTGACTTGCGAATAATCTTGCCCGCTTGAATCGCGGCAACCTGCACAACCTTGATCCCACTTGGAAGCGAGAACTTTGTCTCGAACCTCTTCTTCTCGACATCACCCAGTAGCTTGAGAGAACTGGCATGCTACCAGGGTAAACTCTATATTTTTCAACATCTGTGGCACCATTCCAGCTAACATATCCTCGCAGAGAGGATGATTTGCCCGCACATTGTTCCAGGTCATCCATTTGCAGCAGCATTGGAAACCACCAAACTTGGTCGGGTGGACGGAGTCGCATGCCCGTCTTGCTTATACGCGCGATAGCTTTGACCAAGGTTATCTCCAGCAAACTGAGCTGACCATCGCACATCTCCCGTAGGACCGTACTCCTTGATATATGGCTTATCACCGTACCCCATCAAGGTGTTTCGTTCAAACCCCTTCTCGCTGTCAAATGTCCGGTGGTCATCGGATACTGGGCAATGTGGAGAGCATACTGCACGATTGCGTGCTCATGAGAAGTATTGCGCAATGACGGCACCCAATGCTGGAGCTCGTGGAGCCTTAGAAAGCCTGTCGGAGGTTAGATCGACATTGTATAGTCCCACTCAGATGGCGGGAGTGCATATTATCCTGGATTATGAAGCTTGGATGAATGAATGGAGCTCCCAGGCTTCAAGTTGATGACAGTACAAAGTCAGACAGACTCATTTGTCTGTGACTACGGCCAATATATAGATCAAGGTTGGCTAAAATGGGTACATCTCTAAAGATGCGTACACTCTCCCACAGCAGCTCCAACATGCAACTTTCTCGCCGAGCAAGGCCCCATTAGAGATCTATCATACCAGCACAGAGTAAGCACAGAGCCTTTCAGTATCAACGTATCATAGTGAAAAAAAATAGATCGATAAAGAACGGAGCGGACACTAGTGTCCCAGCGACGTTCCTAATATATGTGAAGGACGGGCCAAGCCTAATAAAATCCAGGATCTGTACCACATCTGAAGGGATGATGATTCCAATATCAAAACAACATTTTTCCACAAAGTGTTGATATTGAGTTTCGTCATTACCCAAAGCCTATGTTGACCGTGTGGGGTAAGTCCAATGTATTTCGAGTTGGGCCAATCCGAGGTTGTTCCCACTTATAATGAGGCTGATTTGCGGAACTGGGATTCATAGCGCTTATGTCGTCGATAAGATAAGTTTAATTCATGGTTCCACATAAGTACCACAGTATAAGATTTAAGATCAAGATAATACAGCTGTCAAAACATGTTCATTTTGTGGATATACTCCCTACTCCGCATTAGTTGGAGAGGGCGAATGCCATTGCTAACGGTAGCTGTTGCCATTACGTGAAGAAAAAGGGTGAACGACCCACTTGACACCCAAAACGAGCGTTTCTCCGCACGCGTGCCTTCTCCTCACGAACTTTTCTTTTCTCCTCATTCTAAATGACGCTAGCGCAGGGCTGGTTTGAAATCATAACCCGTTTCTCATTTCTTTTTCCTCGTGAGATGGCTCAATAACCATATCTTTGGTTTCAACCTTTTAATCATATTTTGGATCGCCAGCAACGTCCTGATGCCGCCGTCGCGTCTTTCTCGCCTTCCACCGTGGATCAGCCACTGGCTTGGCTACCGTGCTGAAACTCCGAAGCCACTCGCAACTTGGAAGGTCGCCGCATGGTCCTTCATCACAGCATTCTGCGGTCTTTCCGTAGTACAGGGTCTCTTCAACTACTCTCATTATTTCACTTCGCGCCACGTGCCTGGCATCATCGCATCCTATGTGAGTTCAAAGAAAAAAAAATCCCTTGGCTGACTCACCGAGCCGCCTGCATTGGACCCCTTGATTGCTGACTGGTCCGTTTTACAATCTATAGGGTGCATCAGCAGTTCTCGTCTTCGGTGCTATTGAAAGCCCGCTTGCGCAGCCTCGCTCTTTAATTTTTGGCCACTTTTTCAGCGCCTTGATCGGTATCTGCATCACAAAGCTCTTCAGTTTGATGCCCGACCAAGAGCGTTTTGAGTCCCTGCGCTGGCTCGCAGCCTCATTGTCAACTGCTATTGCTATTGTTGTGATGCAGCTTACCGGAACCACCCATCCACCTGCCGGTGCTACTGCTCTTCTCCCAGCCACCGATGATGAAATCTGGAACCTTTCATGGTACTATTTACCGGTTGTTCTACTTTCGTCTACGATGCTCATGTGCTGCGCTCTTCTGTTGAACAATAATATGCATCGGCGGTATCCCTTATTTTGGTTTACGCCCCCTGCACCGCCTGCACCTGCACCTGCACCTGCACCTGCACCTTCACCTGGGCCTGTTCCGGGTGCACCGTTAATGGTGGACCCAGCGTCCTCGGATGAGAAGCTGCCTAAAGACTCCGTATAGCGTCTTCAAGTTGCGACGGCTAGTTGCATCTAATAGCCTACCAATGGAAGATAATGCCGGAGAGTCCCTGTGATTAACAGGTTACATTATCTGGCAGTGCCGCCAGCCCACAAGATGAGTGTTGACCAAAGGCAATACTGGTCCGTGATGGTATAAAACCTGGGGTAAAACCGACAGTGCACGCACAAGCTTCATCCTTCCAGGATAGATCTCGAGTGTGTCGCACTGCCCCAGTGACCGCTACTTGCGGCGGATAACGTGTCTGGGTACACGCTCGCCCCAATAATATTGTTGTTATTTCGTGGCAGTTGTCGTTGTACATATATAGTTCCGGGCAATCGTCAACATCAAAATTAATTTCAAGATATCCCCTTCAAAGGCACAGTGATTGGATAGATCAGCCGGCGACGGGCATACAAAGCGAACGCGTGGCACCGCCCGACGTATTCTCAGGTGGTTGGTTGATGGCTCTTGTTTACATGTCCTCCAGCATATCATTAGTCATGTGATGAAATACGTACAGGTGTGTGACGAAGAGAACTAAAAGCCCTTCGCACCGAGTCCAGCCTAAGTTGCCTAATATGGATGGTAAGACGGGCAGTACGTGGGAGAACAACAACTTTCCTGCTAAACCTGCCTACCTAAATCTCTCCATGCCTAGGTAGTCTATAATACTCACGAATCCACCTCACCCACACCATGGAGCCCGACAATCCTTTTGTCAACGCCTTTCGTCTTGCGTGCTACGCCGGTGAGTTGTCAAAGTTCTAGGAAGCCCTCGCAAGCGGGCGACTAACCGCCGAGGACCTTGTCAAGGGACTCGCAGCTGCGACTAGAGAGGCGAACGAATCAAACATGCCTAGGACCGATATAAGCAGCACACATAACGTTAGGGGGGATGAAGCACTAACAGGTTGCTCCTGATAACGCTTCACATCCGTCTCGAGACACCGGTCAACCCCACTGGCAAAGCGAGCAGCATCAAGTGCTTTACCGACGAGGCTCACAAACGCGGAGCGTACCTGGTGGTGGATTTGACCTTTAGCTCTCCCGGTCTCCAAGACCCCTTTGCCCTAGGCCCTGATATTGTCATGCACAGCGGCACAAAATACTTCGGCGGGCACCATGATCTCCTATGCGGGACATTGTCATTCCACCAGCAAAGGAGGCAGCCTAGCTCAAGACACTACATGACCAGCGAACTATACTCGGATCCGTCCTCGGCAGCATGGAGGTATGGCTGGGCCTTCGAAGCTTGCGAACCTTGGAACTGCGCGTGTAAAGACAAAGTCAGAACACGACAGAGTTGGTGCGATGGATTGAGGAGTGCCTTCGGAGTGAGACCGACAATGTCATCAAACGAACTGTCGCTACAGTTCGAGATACAAGTCTCCAGGAGAAGGATATGTATTGGCTGCAAGAACAGATGCCGAATGGACTCGGACCCATCTTTGCGATCGACATGAAGACTGGGAAGATGAGTGGCCAGCTGACTGGGTTGCTCGATCTGTTCCAACATGCAACGAGCCTTGGAGGCGTCGAAAGCCAGATCGAATGGAGAAGACTGGTAGACTCGTCTGCCCAACCAACTCTTCTTCGCGCGAGTATCGGAGTCGAGCATGTGGACGATTTGAAAGCAGACCTCCTTCGTGGATTGGGAGAGTTAGTCAAGAGATACTACAGCCATAGCAGTGATTTGTACGGTCTTTGGATTATACCAAATGTTTACCTATCTGCTTTGGTGTGCTCTATAATCAGCAGAACTTGGAGATGTTTGTATGAAGATATGCAACTGTGACCATCAAATTTGGTCTTCACATTAATGTGTGCTCCTGTCTTCACCTTAGAAGCGTAATGGATTTCAAGATATATGGGGATATCCGAAGGTGACGAGAGCCACGAGAGACGAGGCTAGAACGCATCAATTCTCGCAACTCTCACCTGCCCATACACCCCTCTCTCCTCGACACCTCTTACTCCACCCCAGAATTTCCGTGCTCTCTATCTCTTACCTACACTATCCAAGTCTTCATCACCTCGACTCTACACCTGAAAACTGTCAGAACACAAACACGAAGACCCCGTCAGTCACATCAAAATGCCGGCCCCGAAGCCATCTACCGACCCTGACGAGGACGACGACCCAGAAATCGACTACTTTCCTTTAAATGCAGTCGAAAATATCGAGCACTACCGGAAAGGCGGATACCACCCCGTTGAAATCGGCGAAACCTTGGGTAAACATTATCGCGTCGTACACAAGCTGGGATTTGGGACATACTCCACAACCTGGCTGGCCGTTGACAAAACCTCGGGAGAATACGTTGCAGTCAAAGTCGGTGCTGGATACTCGAACCCAGTCGAAATGGACGTGATAACATGTCTTCAAACGTCCGCCTCGTTTGACGCCCGTACGATCCGATCTGTGATTCCCCCGGTCTTGGACGCGTTTGATGTCCACGGGCCTAACGGCAAGCACCCTTGCTATGTGACCACCGTAGCGGGAGCAAGTCTAGAGCGCGCGAAATTGAAGTCCCATAAAGGTCTGTTTCGCCTTGACGTTGCTCGAGCAATGGCGGCCCAACTTGTGATTGCTGTTGCCCATGTCCACGAGCAAGGCTATGTCCACGGGGACGTGAACTTGTCGAACGTGCTTCTTCGCTTGCCCTTGGACAGCGATGATCTTTCAGTCGAGGCCCTCTACGACAGATTTGGAGGACCTGTGCGCGCACCTGTCGTACGCGTGGATGGACGACCTCTGACCTCTGCGGTTCCCCCAGACTGCATCGAACCAGCCTGGCTGGGGAAGACGAGCGACGAGATCACACTTCCCGAAGCCAAGATCTTGCTCATCGACTTTGGAGAAGCCTACATGCCCTCACTACAAGCACGACATGAGTCAAACGCCCCCTCTGCCTACCAACCCCCAGAAGCTCTATGGGACACTCGAACACCAATGACGTTCTCTTCGGATATCTGGACACTAGCATGTTCGCTGTGGGATCTAGTCGCCTGGTTCCCGTTGTTTAAGAGCTACTTCTCAGCGCAGGATAACATTACAGCCGAGCAGGTTTCCATACTAGGAAGACTACCTACAGGGTGGTGGGCTGCATGGGGAAGGAAGTTCGATGCTCGACGTCGACGATTCACCCTCGAAGGCAGACCAATGGAGGCGGTGCGATACCCGGACATGGAAACTCGGTTTGAGCATGCGGTGCAACAGCCTCGACGAGATAGGAATATGGAGGCAATGGAAGATGAAGAGAAAAAAGCCTTTTTCTCCATGCTTCGATCAATGCTGGTGTTCCGCCCTGAGGGGCGTGTCACTGCACAACAGGTTCTGGAATCGGAGTGGATGGTGCGGTGGGCTCTTCCTGAATATGAGAAGATTCGGGGACACCGGGATCAAGGGAAAAAGGTTAGATTCGCCGAACAAAATTGAGGTTTCGTGATTGTCGCGCAAGGGCGCAAAGTTAGGCAGCATGTACGGCTTGACATCTATCTGACAGATTAATGAAGGATTTGATTGAGTCCGAATTTCATTGTATTAGTTTGTAGCTATACATGGTACCATCCCCGGGGGTCAAGGACTTGCATCTCGTTAATAACACAGAGCTCCCCGGGCTCTCTGTTATCAGGAGACAAGCCCGTCCAACGGGATATGAGATTGTGAATCGATCTCTCCTTGAAGCGAGGGAACGTCGTCCAGCGATGTATTCTGTTCAACCACAATCCTTGCAGGATTGTCTTAGGAGTTAACCAATTCAAAATGGGGTTCACGGCCACATAAGCAGCAGTGTTGTAGCCCACACGTACAAGAGGATTGAGATAGACTCCGTGTTGTGCTGAGAGGGGATTGTCTGCATGAATGAGGCAGCATTCAGAGCCCTCGAGGTGAGAAGATGCCAGGGAATCTGGAATACCCCGGAAACGAAGGGGTGGGCTGGCCAGGAAAGGTGCAGCAGGCATTGCAACTGAATCAATATTAGCCAGCAGCCGATTAAGAAGTCAAATTTGAGAATACCTACCCATCCCGTTCCAACAGCTTTTCACTGGTACGGGTAGCAAGTTCTTCATGGCATAACGCGATGAAGATTCGCGGAAGAACGGCCAAGTAGGCATGACAGCCTCATGGCCGTGAGAATCTCGGAGAGCAAATGTATCATAATAGTAGGGCGGTTTCGAGAAATCCAATGAACATGCTGCGGCATAGTCTCCATCATTGGTATCGAGAAGCTCAAAGACATCGTTTGACTATATCCTCTCGATCAGCCTCTCAGCCCCAGTTCCGACTTGGCATGGAGCCTACGAACCGTGAATACGACGTCATTGAGAAACAATATCTTGTCAAAATGTATTCCCTGCTTAGCCAGCTCATGCAATGGTTCCAGACTGTAATTTCGCACTCGCGATAGATACGGAATCCGTCTGAGCTCCTTCTTCCCTTGAGGGGTCATAACCCACCCCTCGCCCTCCGGAGGCGCGGCTATTTCATCCGCGTGTGTGATGGGTGACATGGTGATATTCCGCGGTACATTGAGGCGATCCAGTTCCGCATCAAGGTCGACGAGCGCACCTTTGGTATTATCATAGCTGCCACTTTCGTAGATGCTGATATATACGTTCTCCGGCCCCAGTTTCCAGGAAAGCTCGGTGATCGCTTTGCTCAGGTGGCTTCGTAGAATGAATTCATTATTCCAGTTGACCATCGCAATGTATATCCTTTCATGGCGGCGGGGTTGTTCGCGGTAGATGACGTCCGTTTCGGAGATGCGGCGCAGGGTGAGGTGCAGCTCGACAAGATTCCATGCTATGAAGAGGATGAGAAGCGAGCGGACGATTCGATTCCGAATCAGCGTCCGGCGAACAGAGCGCGGGTATGAGGTTAAAGGATTCTTCATAAGGAGGGGACGTCGCGAAATGCGGACAGCGTGGTTAGCTGGACTGCGAGAGACTCAAGATGTGGAGTGGGATTGCATATTGCAGTGGATGTTTGGTCGGATATGGCTGGAAAGAAGAGTCAGGAGAAGAAAGGGAGGGATGCTCTGTGCCTAGAAATTGCCCAGACATCCAAAACTCCAGTGGGTTGGCGTGTCAAAGGCAGCGCCATTCAAGGGATAACCCCAAGGTTGAAAGAAGCCCTTCATACTTCCGACGTCCAATCGAGGGAGATCGCCCGTGGGATGAGATCAGATCTACAGTATGGAGCTGATGGCTGACGATCAGTGGTTCCTGTCACTTCATGTCCTTTGAATTGATGCTCACGATGATAATTGATATTTTCAATAAGATCACCCGTCTATAGCTAGGCAGAAATGCGAGAAAGTGGTCTTTGAACAAGAATAGAAATGGGGTAAACAATCAAGGGGTAATGACTCGCCGCGTCATCACAGCGCGTAAAGGCACGCGCTGAAGGCCGTTCCGACGGTCGCAAGAAGCATCATCGTCTTCTTCTTGTCGTTCAGCACACCAGCGCCTGCACTTGTCTTCGTCGAAGATGCGCTCGATCCAGTGCTGGTTTCAGTGCTCGCTCCAGCCTGAACCCACGGCTGTCCCGGCAGCGTGTCGGAGCTCTTCTCGACCTCTGCGACACTGAGGACTTTGTTCTCTAGCGAGGCGCAGTCTACCCGCTCGGTGCTCTCCGAGATACTATTCGTCACCGAGATGGGCAAGTCAAACACCGTATAATAGTCTGTGCCGTTCCAGCGAAAAGACTGGTGCATGGAAATGTTGTACGCGCCTCGGGCCGATCCATCGCTGCTCGTGCCATCGCCAACGAGGCACTTGGGCCACACCCAGTTGACGTGCTTCACCGTGGACGAGGGCTCCAAATCTAACACAGGCCCGACATAGCCAGTGCCGTTATTCGCCGGCTCGGTGCCATTGGAGATGGTGAAGTTGTGTGACAGGGTTTCGGAGGTCAGGAAGAGGGTGATGTTGTGGAAGAGGGTCGGCGAGTCTGCGGATTGCGTGGATGGTGGCCAGGGGAGCTTGCCATTTCCCGAGACGTCGATCGCGACTTGAAGGTTTTCTGGGCATTCGTGTTAGCTTCACTGGTCTCTTCGAGCACGTTTGACAGGTCGGCTTGCCTCCTCCGAGCGGCGTGTTTGGTTGTGGGGCGTCGATGATGGCCAGGCCCGGCGTGTAGACTTGGCCGTTGACGATGGTGAAGTTACCCATGGCTGTCAGGATTGTCGAGATTGACAAGAAAATACTGCCCACGGAGGACTCTAGGTCCCACAAGGGTATTGAGCTCTCATAAACGAACCGCCGTCGGCTCCAACCGGCCCCTTCTCAGGCTTCATCAAAGATGTTACGGCGGCGCGCCAAGGGTCTCATTTCCGACCCTCCGCGTTCTCCTTAGCGCTTTTGGTCTAATTTAATCGTTCATTTCGCCTGCCATTAGCGCAGGATTCCTAGACCCTGCATGGAAATTGACATCCGAAAAGGGGTTCAAAATACTAACTAACTAATTTAACAGGCAGACATTATTATTCGCGATGGTATCCAGTCAAGTAGACCCTCCCGAGATACTCCCAAGCGGTCACGTGTAGCATTCGGGGCCCCTAGACAGGTTGCTCGCGCTGTCATATGGGCTATACTGTGGATCTTAAGGTTGGTGAATTCATGGGAATCCTCTGAGCGCTAACTGGGTGGTCGCAGCATTTAGCAATGAAGAGTCTTGGTACATTCCATGCCTGGGATTATAGCTTCGCAATTGTATCGGGAAGATTCTCCATATCCTCCAAGTAAAAATCAAACTCGGTCTTCACTTTCTCCATATCCTCATCAATATCGTCTGTCCATCGATGCACGTAAATGGTCTTCAACCCAACATTCTGAGCACCTCGCAGGTCATAGGCATGCGCCGCAACCAACACCACCTCCTCTGGCTGAAGCTTGACCAGCTGCAACGCCTTTTGGTACGCCTCAGGACTAGGCTTGTACACGCCTAGAAGTTGGCTAGAAAACAACATGTTGAAGCTCAACCCAGAGGATCGAGTGAGGTCAAGTTGAAGCCGGGTCGTGCCATTGGCGTGAACGAAGACTTCCAGTCCGAGATCCTCTCGAATACTCCGTATTGCGTGTTGCACTTCAGGCCAAGCTGGTTGCGAATGCCACGCTTCGACAAGTCGCTTTTTGGTGTTCGCATCGAGATGGGATTTGACATCATGGAATTGATCAAGGACTTCGTCGAGTACGCGAGCGAGCGTTATATCGATATCTTCGGGAACGAGGCCCTGAAGATAGCGCTGATTGTTCGAGATGAAATACTGCTTCCGCCATTCGAGAGCTAGATCAGATGCAGTTTTGTTGTTTACTGCAGGAGGGAAAGCTTGCACCACACTACTATGCCAGTCTAGACATGTTCCCATGAAATCAAAGAAGACCGCCTTGATTTTGCCCTGGTGCGCAGTCATGATTCTGTTGATCAGGTATGCTTGATGACTTTGTCTGCGGAATTTGTTCTCGGTCAGTGATGATCGCCTCAGTAGTGAGCTTATATGTGGGAGCCTTGTATCCTTAGAATAAGCAAGCACGGCCTTAAATAGGAGCCCGGTGACGATATTTATAAGCAGTTGCTTATAAATTGGGGAGTGGGGGATGATCTCATTGCGCAATAGATCTACCCTCAGCCTTGCCATTGACTGAAGTAAGCATACCTAGAATGGGTATCATTCCCAATACTAAGCATAGTTGCCATCCAATTGGCTCCTCCATTTCCCGCCTGGGACCTCAGATGCGGGGCAACGCCCAAGAGCTACATTGGAGATTGCAAGGCTTACCAGAAAGACCTACACCATCGGAAGTCTATTACGAGACAAGATATGGCCCCTCGGCATAGTACTATCCTCTAGACCGAACAACCTAAAACATTGTGTGGATAAATTCGGAATCGCGCTGTACCATATGTCTCGCGACAGTCAGTCGTCCTGAGCACTTGAAACGACACACGGCAGCACGTATATCTATTCTTTCCAGTCAGGCACGTAGGTGATCCTGAGTGTTTGCTCGCAAGAACTTGGCAGATTCCAACAGCCGGCTGCACACTTGCATGTTCTGCAGCCATGGATTCAACAGAAAGTATCGTCCTTTCATGATTCTGGCCATTCCCCTTGATCCTTAGCGTCGGAATATCAAACCTCCACCGAATTCCCGCCGATCTGATCTTGAATTCTTATTCAATCTAGGCCCGGGGGTAGTCCGAAAAAATTAGAGCAAAGGATATACGTCAGTTTACGCTTTCTCGTTGATATCATACGAAACAAGGTCACTGGCCTAGAAGCTGGGGCAGAACAATGTGTGAACCCAAACGTGGAAAAACACCAAGGGTGTATTTGACTTGTACAGAATAGCGATCAAAACGATTAGAAATCAAGAAAATCCCACAAACACCCACTATTCACCATAGCGCCAACGTATAAAAGAGGAAACATATGAGATCCGTTGATCATGACTGGCTGGAAACCAGTCCACCAGCCACCTCCACCCAAACAGAGAATATCCCCGTCGCAGCTTCGCCCTCACTTCTTATCTCCCCACAGACCGACAACTCCCACCGACAAAGCAACTCCCGCGAGCCAGGCCCGAGCTCGTTGTAAGCGGCGTTCCTTGTCCATGTCGCGCCGCACGCTCTCGCCATTCACATCCTCCTCAGCCTCGACGACCACGAGATCATCATCCTTCTTCACTGGAGACTGCTTGCTCAAGGACACACAGGTAGTATCGTAGACGATGCTGAAGAACCAATTCTTCAGACCCATCTGTCGATTGAACCAGAGGTCCAGGCCATAGGAGCTGACGGTGGATGCGAGACACATCCAAACAAGGAATGGATGTTGACGGCGTGGAGGAGAGACGCAATACGCGAAGAGAAGACAGGTATTGGCCAGGCTGGAGAGTCGCAGCGCATGCTTGCGGTTGAGGCGCTTCACTTCATTGAGGCAGCGGGAGGCCGTGGTAGCAGTCGGTAGGAGCTGGAGGGAGGGGATGGTGATGGCAGCGGTGGAGTATGACAGGCCCTGGAAGGATTGATCGCGAAAGATTAGTATGGGATCGCATCGCTTAAAGGCTTTCGCAATAGCTTTTTGCTTACCGTTAGCAGGCCAAGCGACACCGTGCCGACGAACTTGGAGATGGTGATGGGGCAGGCCATGACGCCAGTGATAAGAATGCGCGACCGGCAAGAATCAAGTCAAGAAGGTGGCACAATAGGCTCTGGAATTGGATAGCCCGCGGCTCAATGGATACGCAGAGATGGATGGCGAGAAAGAGAGGATCTGGAGAGTCTGGAGAGTCTTTGGGTGGAAGTGACGTGCACGCGCCATCCAATCAGGGACCGCACGTTCTTCATCACGCTGGCGACTGTCAAAGAACAGCTGGGTATGTATAGCTTATGATTCAGAACATAAAGTATGGTGTAAATGTGTAGAATACTGAGCTCTACATTGCACATTTTAGTCTCCTTCACATTATGGGAGTTCACTCCTAGCTGGCCATACCGTCTGTTTAAGCATTAGGAATCCCCCATGTCTACAGTACCACGTTTGCCCCATAGCGCACTGCTGCCCCGGAAATTAAGAGAGAAGAAATGTACATGTTTATTTATTTCTATGGCAGATGTGCAGCATTTCTGATCATTTAGATCTATCCTTTATGTTCTGAAATAATAATGCTAGACGGAGCGGCACAACCCAACCAGCAGCCTTTTCCGGCCGAGCCGAGGCCCAACTGCGCCGTGTGGGGAAAAGGCGACGGGGGCACGCTGGCCTCCGCAAAATCCAATATATCACCTCTCAATTCAGCTATTCAGAGATTCAGCTCATTCTGCATGATCCCTCGCTGAATATTGTTAACTGCTCCCCATCAAAACACACTTCATCATGCCTCTACACAAGTCCGAGTACATTAGTGACATCTGGAAGGATGGGATCTTCGGTAGGACCCCCCTCGGCCATGTCCGAACTGGCAACGACTGACTCTTTCCCCCCCAGAAAACAAGGTCGTCTTTTGCACAGGTGGCGCGGGTACTATCTGCAGTGCCCAGGTTCGCGCTCTGGTTCACCTTGGAGCCAACGCGTGTATCATCGGTCGCAATGTAGAGAAGACAGAGCGCGTGGCTCAGGATATTGCCACATGCCGCCCTGGGGCCAAGGTCATTGGCATTGGAGCTGTGGATGTTCGAAAGTTCGACGATTTGAAGAGTGCTGTCGAGCGCTGTGTCAAGGAGCTCGGCAGTATTGACTATGTCATGTATGTTTGTCCGCTGAACATCGACGCGTCCGGATCCGTGGGCTCTGTACTAATTCCCCCAATAGTGCCGGTGCTGCAGGCAACTTCCTCGCCTCTATCGAGCAACTCTCGGTCAACGCGTTCAAGTCTGTTATGGACATTGACGTGATTGGATCTTACAACACCCTTAAGGCCACTCTGCCCTACCTGGTTGAGTCTGGCGGTAAGCACAGAATGGACTCAGAGACCCGTAAGTTGAAAGCCCCCCTTTTCTAGCTGACCCGCAAATTCTAACCCCAGAGACAGTCCAGCCAGCCGCTGGTGGCACCGGCGGTAGAATCATTTTCGTTAGCGCAACTATCCACTACCGTGGCATGCCTTTCCAAACCCACGTTTCGGTAGCCAAGGCTGGCATCGACTCTTTGTCTAATGCTGTGGCCATTGAATACGGGCCTCGAGGTGTGACTTCTAACATTATCTCCCCTGGCCCTATCGCCCAGACCGAGGTATGATCACCAGAATCCCATGTCTGTGGAATTGCAATCTAACAATATCTCCAGGGCTTGGAACGTCTGCTCCCATCCGACGCCAAGGCTGCCTACACCAAGTCCCAGCCTCTGGGCCGCTTCGGACACGTTCGCGATATTGCGGATGCGACCGTCTATCTCTTCTCTGACGGCGGCAGCTATGTCACCGGCCAGACCCTCGTTGGTAAGTGAAGCACACTGCCTGGGATTGAATTAAATAGATTGCAGTGCGATCTAACATGCATACAGTCGACGGTGCGAACTGGCGGATGTCCGGGGGCTTTGCAACCAACGGAAACCTGCAATACCCCGACTTCCTTCTGTCGGGAGAGGAGGTCGCCAACGTGACGGGCAAGAAGAAGTCGAAGCTTTGAGCGAGTGGAACGTACTAGCAACACCCTTGAGCAGATGGATACTGCTATCTGGCCGTTGTGAAATTTTAATAGAGGCCGTCTACATGCATTACAGCAATAATCCCGGCATTGAACCATAACCTTTGTTTATCTCATGGCAGAATCATTTGCATTTCCTCGGCTTGTCTTTGAAATGGACTGAATTTCGGACCAAGGAATCCTACGTAAGAACAAGATGAAACTCGAATTCTTCGCCCACAGCACTAGCATCAAGCCGCCGAGCTAATCTGCCAGGCCCGTTTGTTCAAAAACCACTGACGTCGACCCCGAACAACCTCAAACGCAACCTTCCGTTCCTCCGCGAGTTTCCACAGCGACTCCGTCATAAAAGGCTCGAACGCATTTTTAAACAGCTCCTCGGGGATATCTCCATGCAACGCATGGACCAGCTCTCGGGCCGTCAAACTGCCCTTGGCATTATTATCCGTACGAGAAACCTTCGTCAAAGCATGGTAAATTTGACGCTCGCGTTGCTCCTTGTGTCGAATATAAAGCTGGATAGTGCGTGGTAGGTTGAGAATCTTGATGCCGTGCGCTGGGTATCCGAATTGGCAATTCTGGTCACGCATGATCTCTAGGCTTTTCATATATTCGCCGAGATCTTCGGCGACGCTGTATCCGTGGCCGAGGACGTTGTCTCCCGTGAACATGGCATTCTCTTCTTCGAGGATGAAGCACATGTGATCCACTGCGTGGCCGGGGGTAAAGACTGCACGGATCACTGCGCCCTCTGTTTGGAAGATCTGTCCGTTGTTGATGGGTTGTTGACCGGGGCTCGGCTGGTTTTTGTAGATACGGGACGCGAGACGAGGGTCATAAGCAATGAGGTCTGGGACTCCCTCTGTATGATCTCCGTGCCAGTGTGCCAAGAGAACATGCGAGATTTCCAGATCTCGTTCTCTGAGAAGATTTGTGATGTTGGTTGCCCATATGGGCATTCCCTGTCATAGTAAGGAATTAGAATGGCTAGGATGCGAACGATAAGTTTTGGTCGGAAGAGAGTTGCAGCCCATCTTGAATATGTGATCAGCTTTTCTCTTGGACTTACCTCACCAGTGTCTATAAGGATGCGGGACTTGCCCGTACCCACAAGGTACGTGTTCGTCCCTTGAAGTTGCATTTCCCCCGGATTGCCGCCCATGATCCGTATGACTCTTTCCGTGACATCTTCGACGTCCACAAGGTGTGGAAGGCTTGCCTCTTGCGCCGAAAGATAATCACCCCAGGCACGCTGGTTGAGGGCAATGGGATTCCGCGCCATGATGATTGTCCTTCAGTAGTCGACAAAGAAAACGGGGATTATTCCTCTTCTACCATATAAGTCCGCGATAGCAGTGACGTTACCGTGGCTTCCCATCGTAAGCTTACATCTCCGTTGTAACATCGCATCGGAATTTCCGGTGGAGGTGGCGTGGCTGAATCTCGGACTCCGATCATGGCAGAGTTCAACAGCTAAGACGGCACCACGGCACCACCCAACAAGCGATGAACAGCCCAGTCTTGGCTTTGATAACAAATTGAAACTGTATCAGTAGATCCCGCTGTTGGTAAGCTTACAAAAGCGATCGTATAGCATGATGTGGGTCTCGTCGAGACAGTTGATTCAGACAAGTTGTCAGTCTGAAGACGCCCTGGTAACCAGTCAAATGCCTTTCTCCGGAGTCGTTTTCATTCGGACTGCACCCTTGCATAATGAACAACGCCGTTATTTTCAGCTCGGGCTGCAATAGCTGTTATTAAGTCAGCTTGATGTCGACGTTCAATGTATCCAGATATCTCGTCACATATTTCAGATCGCTTTTGAATGTGACGGGTTTTTCCGTGCCCGTGGACCCTGATCAGAAACTTTGGAGGCTGATATGCCGGTGTCGTATGGCTGAGTCATCATAGAATTTTGCACCAACAAACCCGACAATCTGGAAGTAGCTGACACAATTATTGATGCCGCTGGGAATCGGTAAACGTCGGTGCTGGCCTAGATCCCTCGTCGGTAAATGTCGGTGGCTCGGGACAAGTACCCAACAACATGGTAAATGAAGGGCCAGATACGATGTATGAACCAGAAGCAAACTTAAATCACGATGAGAACTTAGAGTTGAATGATTTACGGGGAGTTCCATATACGCAATGGACTCACTCCGGCTTCTACTTCCACATATACACCGCAATTTCGTATGACTAACTAGGTTGTGCACAATCTGCCTTTTTCATTCTACTACACGATATATTCAGGGCCTCCATACACTTGCTTGCTGGAACTGATTTTCGGAACAAGTCTGGAGTTTTGGGTTCAGAAAAAGAGTGTTTCTATAGTGGGACCCCAGATATCAGCGCACCAACCAAGATTAATCAGTCTATATAATTTTGAATTATGACCCCCCTTCGACACCCGGTACCATTTCCACGAGCCGTAGCTCGAAATCTTTCAAGTGCTCGTCTCACACTTGCCCTTCGGCAACAACCAGAACCCCAAACACGGGCTGGCCTACTGTCTCAATCCGGTCCTCAAATCTTGAGGGTCTTCATCCCCAACGAAAGTCGTGTGGCAACAAAAAAGATCGTCCCAACCGCACAACAAACCCCACCGAATACGATAGTATACTTGAAGGAGCCCTCTTCGTCTGTCACAATTTTGCCACCGATTGGAGATCCAGTCAAAGCCGCGATAGCTGCGATCGAGTACGCCGTACCGGTGCGAGTGCCAATCTCCGAGAGAGGAGATATCTTTGCGCACAGTGCAGGGGTGAGGCTGATTCCGGCCCCAGATCCTACTCCGAACAGAGCAGCAAAAGTAATGATAGCTGCATTGCCAGTGGCAGGGAGCCATAGGCCCAAGATCAAAACCGTGGTGAAAGCACTCATGACAATCATGACATTGAAATGCCCGACTTTGTCCGCCACAGCATTGGGGATGGTCCGCCCGAAGATACTATATTTGTTAGCTGCGGACCTTCCAACTCAAAATCGGTGTATGTACTTACCTTGCACCGTTGAGAATGGGAACAAGATAGTTGGCCAGGTGGGAGGTCATCCCATGCGTGCGAGCGTGTTCCACAACGAAAGTGACTGGGACGAACATCCCCCCTGAGATCATATCAGCTTGACCCAGTACTCAAGGCTTCAAATAGAGCTTGATACTTACAAAAGAAGAAGAAGATCGACGTTGTGAGTAGGACAAAGGTCAGCTCTTTGAACGGTCGGAGCAAGGCCATAACCTCGAATGGGCGCTTTGTGGGCGGTGTTCTCGACCGTACAACCAAATTAGCGAATACCAACAGACCCAATATCAAAAATGCGCAGATGCGCATAGCCCATGCAAATCCAACTTCGGGGATTAGATGTATCAGCATGATCGGAAAGATAACACCGCCAAGTGAAGATCCAGCGACCGCGAGTCCAATGGCCGCTCCTCTCTTCGCAAGAAACCAGGTTGATACCTGTCCATGTTTTAGTCTGCGGATATGAAATATAATATCAGGGAAACAAGGTAGATTTACAGCCGTGAATGCAGGATAAAATACCATCGAAGCCCCGAGCGCCGAACAGACAGCTTGACTGAGCAAAATTTGGTAGTATGTTTTCGACAGGCTGGTCATCATCAAGCCAAATACGTGGAAGAAGCTTCCAGCCAGCAGGAGAGGGGCATGGCCATAGTCGTCATAAATTTTGCCAACAAATAGACCGCCAAATATCATGAAGAAGACTAGGTAGATGATGCTTGTTAGATTATGAACTGAGGGCGCGTGTTGCACTGCTACTTGCCTTGCAGAGAGGGAATCCAAGCAATTTCCGAAGGGCTGTAATCCCTGAGTTGATGTGATTGGTAGTAGTCTTGGAATATGCCAACGCAGTTCACCCAACCAAAAGACACAAAGAGGCATGCACCGGCACCGGCAACCGTGAGCCAAGCGTGAAGCCCGCCCTCGGGAAAGGTGTCCTGCGACGATGGCTTCTCAATCTGAATACCGGAGGCTGCGGGAGATACAGATTCCCTCGATAATCCCTCCTCGAGAACACCGTTTGATGAAGCCATACTGCCAAGTATGAGGTGAACAGAAGGCTATTTTCTTTTCTGGCTTGTTGAGAGGAGATAGAGTCAGTGGAAGTATATCATCAAGTAATTCAGAAGGCAGCAGTTGTGTACTCTACCTTCGTAGAAAGGCCTCACTTTTAGCAAAAGCAATTACAAATCCAACAAAGCAGGCTTCCTCGGAATCCGGCTGCTCTTAAGTTCGCAGCGCCAAATTCGGCCGTTCGTGGCCCTCCGAGGTCCGCAGGTGCAGGCGCACAGCTGAAACCGAGTTATCGTGGCAAATGATAGCCTCAACAGTAGTCGGTCTCCGACTTGATACCAGTCTCTTCACATAATCTCTAGATCATGGAGAACAAATAAATGAGTAGCAATATAAACTTCAATGATCGCAAGGTCGGATTGAGAGAAAGACAACTCAGACTCAACATTTTAGTACTTCAATTTTTGAAACTTTCTCTAATTCACAATTGAATTCCCACGATGTCGAACATTCCAGAGCAATGCGACGTCCTTGTCATCGGTGGTGGCCCCGGCGGTGCATACTCGGCGTGTTGCTTGGCGCGCGAGGGAATTGATGCTGTCGTCCTGGAAGCTGATGTGTTTCCTCGGTAAGTCGGTTCATAATCTATTCATCTTCCTACGCTGTCGGCTAGTGAAAGAAGAAGAAACATGGATGGCCCTCCTGATCAGCGCTTTGCAGATACCATATTGGGGAAAGTATGCTTCCCTCGATGCGTCACTTCCTGCGATTCATCGACCTCGACTCCACCTTTGACAACTATGGGTTCAAGATCAAGGTTCGTGGTGTTCAAGAAAGTATGACCTGTCATGGCTAATACATCTCCCACAGAGAGGTGGCATGTTCAAGATGAACTCCAAGCCTCGAGTCTGTAAGTAGCTCTAACACCTCCCTCGACTATGACATACCTAACATAACGAATGAATAGTCACCGACTTTGTGGCTGCAGGGGGCCCACAGGGCTACACCTGGAACATTGTTCGCTCCGAAGCCGATGACTTGATGTTCAAGCATGCCGCTCAAAGCGGTGCGAAGACCTTTGATGGGGTCCGTGTCGGAGATCTTGAATTCCGGCCATGGGACAAGAACGACCCTCTAGAGCAGGAGCTGGCTGAATTCCCTGAGCCCAATCCAGGTCGTCCCGTTTCGGCTCGTTGGTCACGCAAAGATGGTACCAGCGGTGTCATTAAATTCAACTACCTTATTGACGCTAGTGGTCGCGTCGGCTTGGTCAGCACTAAGTACTACAAAAACAGACGATACAACCAGGGCCTGAAAAACATCGCTAGCTGGGGCTACTGGAAGAATATGGAACCATATGATCTTGGTAGTGTCCATGAAGACCAGCCTTTCTTCGAGGCCTTAGCTGATGCTAGTGGCTGGGTATGGACTATCCCTCTGCACGGCGATGTAGTTTCGGTTGGTGTTGTTCGCAACCAAGCAATCGCCACAGAGGAGAAAAAGAAAATGGGTTCTCCGTCCAGCAAGGATTTCTATCTTCAGAATTTGAACCTTGTTCCTGGTATCAAGAGTCTGATGACCAAAGCGGAGCTGGTTTCAGAAGTCAAGTCTGCATCCGATTGGTCATATAGCGCTTCCAGCTATGCCAGTCCCAATGTCCGCATCGTGGGTGATGCAGGTTGCTTCATCGACCCGTTCTTCTCGTCTGGTGTCCACCTGGCAATGGCTAGTGGCTTGTCCGCAGCTGCGACTATTTGTGCCGCTAAGCGGGGTGACTGCAGCGAAAACACTGCGACAGATTGGCATTCCAAGAAGGTGGCCGAAGGATACACTCGTTTCCTTTTAGTGGTCTTGAGCGCTCTCAAGCAAATCAAGGACCAAGATAGCCCGGTCTTGACCGATTGGGACGAAGAGACCTTCGATCGCGCCTTCTCATTCTTCCGACCCAGTAAGTGACATATATTTCGACACATTCAAGTCTTTGCTAATTACATATTTCTTTGTGCTCTAGTCATCCAGGGTACGGCCGATGTCAAAGCCCGATTGACCGAGTCGGAAATCTCCGAGACGATCAACTTCTGCTGCCGGGCGTTTATTCCTGTCCCCCTGGAAGAAAAGGAAGCCGTTCTCCGGAAGATGGAAGATCTCGGACTTAACAACGAAGATGTTGACCCGAAGGCAAAGGCTGCGTTGGAGGCGTCCATGTCTCCACAGGAGCTACACATCATGAACACAATTCGTGCGCGTGAGATGTTGCGGTCGGAGGATACCATCAACATCGACACCTTCAGTTGTGATACTATTGGAGGCTTGACTGTTAACTTGCAGCAGGGTGAATTAGGTCTCGTCAAGTCCTCCGGGCAGAAGGCTGAGAAGATTGACGTTCTTGGCCTGTTCCATGGTGAACACCGTGACGGAGATGCAATCGGTGTCTCTGACAGCCAGTGCAATGCGGATACAAAGGTAGCGATCCCCATGCAAGCTTAGAATGTGACTCAATCTGTCGTGTTATGTCGTTTGACATAATCTTGACAAATTCCGTTATTTCATGAGTTAGCTGCCGAGGCTCTGATGTCAAAGGATGGGAGACGATTGGATTTGATAACTTATAGCTCACTTCTCAAATTCTCCTATCAGCCAATTAGCTGCTTGCTCTACTGTCTGGATCATATGAATATATTGCAAATTTACCAAATGACGCGGTTGCCCCTATGTAGACCGGGAGCAAGGTATGATTCAATTTCATCGCATACAATTACCTGGTCAAACACGTAACATCTTCCCAGGCTGTTCGCTAGGGAGCTTTCCTTCTACATAATGGTCTTCGGTGCTCTCGTATTTTAGAATCGTTGCTCTAATCAGGCTGCAAATTCGTACTACCATCCAGACCCCAGGAAGTATATTGTTCAAAGAGATCTGGTGTTGGCGGCAGGGCTTCTCTATTGCTGTTCACTTCAGCTTATCAAGAAGAATTGTTTCCACTAATTTTGCTAAAAAATCTCGATTGTACCAATCTCTTGTACCTAACGCTATTTTCTTCCTTCCGGATGTATATTATACCCTGGTATATTTTGATAAGCCCTTGTTTGAGTGGCAAGCATAATTGAGCCAATCATGACAATTTTACAAGTGAGTCTTGTGACCTGATATAACCCCGTCTATAGCAGCTGCACCGCTCATCCGAACGGTTCTGAATGATACTTCCAAAGCCGAAAACAGTCTAATAGAGGCCATTCACTTAAAGCTCGAGTCGGGAAAGGTGCTCAAAACATCGGATTCCGGCAACAACATCCTACCGTCATATTCATGGACCGAAGATAGAGAGGTGAGACCGTGAGCTGGAGCTTCTCGAGCGAAGAGCAATGGGTTGACGTGTAAGCAGGGACGGAATACATAAGGGCCGAGGAACGATCGGTCCCAGCGTGATAAGTAAGATTACACATCGCATTTCCCTCGACCGAATCAATCCAACTCTGAGCAACCATGAGTACTCTCTTCCCATACTTTGATCAAAATGTGGCCCTCGCCACTGAGATCAACCGACTGCAGATGCAGAACGCTCTGCGCTCGGCCACCGAAGCCACCGAGACTCCCCACGATCTCATGCTACGGGTTTTCAATATGGTACGTACGTATTCTACCTATCAGTGACGTGGGAATATGTGTTGTCTCTTTTATCTTCGTCCCGTTTTTCTTGCGTGATTGCTTGGAACAGTATGTCCTGTCTTACAATCGATCCCCCGGAATTTAGCGCTTTGGCTGCGATCTTGGTCTTTTCCGCACCCTATCCGAGTGCGAAGAACCACCCAGTGTGGGCGTCATAGCTGAGAAAACTGGCGCTGAAACTTCCCCCTTGTGACGAATTTGCGATACTTGGCCTCGATGTGCGAGGTGATAGAGACTAGCAAGGATCGCTTCAAAGGGAATCACAAGCCACCAAAATGTTGGCCAATCCGGCCATTCAGGACTGCATTTACTACATGTGAGACGTCCTGATCCAAGGCTGTTTCGAGCCTACAGCCTCATGGGGCTAACTATGATATTCAGCTTCAATATAGGAGGGTCCGCATACCGGCTCTCCCAGAAACCCTGTAGGAGAACCAATACACGGACTCCGGCAAGAAATTGGCTTGGCATAACGGCCTCAACACAGACCTGGGCTTTCCCCCCCTGGCCAAGCAAGACCCAGACCATCTAAATGGTTCCAACCTTTGATGCGTCTACCCCGAGAAGGTGATTGGCTAGTTGTCTTCTGAGTTCCGATGCTAGCGAAGTCAATAATTACCGCCGACCAAGTTCTTTTAGTTGACGTGGGAGGTAACATTGGCCACCAGTCGGCACGTCTCTTCGGTCCCGATATCCAGACTTACCAGGCCGAACAATTGTTCAAAATCTCCCCCGAGACGATTCAGAATGACCTCGCAGTTGATGGGGTGGGGTTGATGGCTCATAACGTTTTTGAGTCTTAGCCAGTCACTGGCGCTAAGGCGTACTACCCCCGTATGGTATTGCATGGCTGGGATGACGAGAACGCCCTAGTTAGGTATTCTCAAGGCTCATCACGGCGACGAACTTGGAATCTCTGATTCTGATTGATGACATGGCAGTCCCGGATACTGGGACACACCGGTGGTCGGCCAGTCTGGACCTCCACATGTTGGCTGTTCTGGGCGCCCACGAGCGCACAGAGAGTCAGTGGCGCGAGATCCTAGCTCAAGCGGGTCTGAAGCTGGTGGAAATTCGTCCCTACCACCCAATGATACGACACGCAGTTATTATTGCTTACTTGTCATAGATACCGTCTCGATATTGATTAGTTTTAGTATACTGTAGTAGCTAAGACAGCCGAAGGACGACTCGAACTACGATATGGTCCCTTTTCCTCTTGGAATTTGGTAGTTTCATTTTTTGGCTCTCGTGTGCTCAATTTTCTTCGCGGGTTAGGACTTGCTGGCTACCTCCTTAACGGAGCGGGTGGTGCACAATTTTAAGTAGCTGTAACTGTTTAGATTGTATCCTAACACGCAATAGCAGATCACTACTGTATATTTGTCAAGACTATCAAGTCGTGTGTGCAGCTCGATTAAGAATGTTAGATGTGAGCAGGGAAACAACTAGACGATCAGGGGGGTCCGGTGGCTGGAGGATTCAAGTAACCATACTCAACAATGCGAAAGCTGAAATCAAAGCTAAAAGCCGCAGAGACCGGCGATCTATACGGAGATCTCCCGCTTGGCCCCCACATTCCCACTTTGGCCCCTTTCCATTTGTCATGGCCGTTCGCCAAACACCGATGCCGATACGCGTTGGAACTTGGGGCCACACTGTATCAGCCCCTGTACACTCACAGCACCCCTGTCATGAGCTGTTTCTCGAGTTGGAAAATTCAACACGAGAATTAAATTGCATTTGGATGCATCCACAAAGACTTCGTCCTCTGCGGCGGCTGCAGTGATTGCTCGCTGTTTACACAAAGGCCGAGGCCGGCTGCAGGTGGTACAAGAACTTTCTTTGTTTTTCTGTATTTGTACCTGCAGTTTTGCACGCCTCTCTCCCCTGTCGCAGCATCTTCGCCTTATTCAATTCTCGCATAGTCCACCGGGCACCGAGGTAAATCGCAACCCTCCTATCCAGAATGATTGCCCCCAAATCGCCGATCAGCCTCACGGTGTTCCGTGGGTTCCCCGACAAGGGATGCTTCGTCTGGTCGCCATTCGTCATTAAGCTAGAAGCTCGCCTTCGATTTGGCAACATCTCCTATCGTACGGAACCTGGGTCGATCCCCCAGGCCCCTCGTGGAAAAGTCCCATATGTCTCGATCGATCGCGGGGATGGCAGCTGTGAGGTTTTGGCCGATTCGGCCCTAATAACTCAGGCTTTAATTGAATCGGGAGATTTGGAGGACCTCAACAACAATCTCACAGCGTCTTCAAAATTGCAGGACCTGTCAATCCGGGCTCTGTTAGAGGACAAACTCTACTTCTATCAGGTACCAGGAACTATTCTTTAAACTTGGCTACAACAGCCTGTGAAGGTCTACCAGAAGCTAACAAGCGAATGTTCTTAGGGCCATGAGCGATGGGTGCTGAACTACTACACGATGCGATCCAAAATCTTTGGGACTTTACCCTGGCCCCTACAAGTCCTCATAGGAAACATTGCCTACAAGAAGACCGTAAGGACCATGGAGGGTCAAGGTACCTTGAAGTTCAGCACGGATGAGATTGCTAGCTTTCGTAATGAGACTTGGGATACACTCAACAACTATATGAGCGCAATTAGCCACCCCGACGACAAAGAAACACCTTTCTGGATTCTCGGTGACAATGCCCCGACAGAGGCTGATGCCACTGTGTTCGGTTTCATTACGTCTGGCCTCATTTGCGACGCGTTAGTAGCTCTTTAGTTCCCGACTTGGTGGATTTCAACTAACTTCTCCCTAGTGCACCAGAAACAAAGGCCAAGGTGAAGAGCTGCCCGGCTCTTCTTGACTATGCCAAAAGAATCCACACAAAGTACTTCCCAGACTACGAGATATGGGAGTAAGCGAATTTAGCCAGGCGATTGTCATAACTTAAGAACAATATGTTGAGAGCCCGTATTCTGTTCGGTAGCGAAACCGAGCTGGAAGGTTTTGTCTTAATGAAAGGAAATCCTACTTGATGCTTGAAGCCTTTAAGTCTATTTATCATGACGCATAGAGCCATTTGGTATGGAAATCACCGCTAAGCGGGAAAAGCCCAGGAGCCAATATTAGGTCTCAGTCGCTCGAACACCAGCCCGATACCTACACGCCTTGTATATCCTCTAGCAGCATATATCAGTCCTCGCAACCGTTTGTCTAAATCTTTCACCAAAAGTTCATAGCCACAAATTCTCATGAATTGATCCGTTCGTGTATTATGTTCGCCTGGGCTTGCAGCTGATCTCTCAGCATGGAGTTCAGAATTTCGTGGATCTGCTGGCGATGAGATGGAGAGCTCTGACACCGTGATTCTTGCACACAGGCAGCAAACTGGTGGATCACGTTTTCGACTCTTCGCATCTCCTCGATCACCAGTTGATCTCGAATCCGCATTTGCATCGCTGTGTCAACAGTAAAGTCGCCCATGGTAACGGGCATTGTAAGGACTAGCTCGCATTGCTCATTTTCAATATTTGACGAGCTCGAAAAAGGCACTTGCTCGTATATCATACTTCCGTCGCGAAGCATAGCCCGGTACCAGGCCACCACACGGTCGCATACAATCACGAGAAGTAGTTGGACAGAAGGGATGGCGGAGCATGAACATTGCAGAATCCGTGACACCAACTCTAGAACTCTTCGGTTTGTTCTCAGAGCATCGTCTATTCTGCGGGTCTGAGAATTGAGAGAACCGGTGCCATGGTGAGCTAAGTAGCCGTCATCGCTGACTGATAGACAGACCGAGGGCGGAACACAAAGTGTCTGCAGCGCATTTAGAATGGATCCAGTGCATAATCGATTGTCATCAGAGCAGGTCCCGGTGAGCTCTGGTATGCTTCTAACTTGATGATCCACGAGGTCGGTAGTAGAGGCAAAAGCTGTGTCCATCACCATAGTCTGCTTGGGAGGGCTGCCTGGGCTGTCCCAGAATGGAAATGGATCGATCTTTAGAGGCCCAAGGGATCAAGCCAATCAAATGGGCCGGAATCAGTGATCAGGCATCTATCAGAACCAATATTAATGAGATATGAACTAAATCATCATGGAAATGCGTTCATAGTACCAATTTCAAGATCAATATCTTTGCTAACAAAGCTTGTGATTAGAGGGAAGGGCCTGCAGAATGCCAATAATCAGCGCTGCGGCCTTCTTATTCCCGGCGCGGGAGACCGGCACGCCCCGAGGTCGCTTTTGAGAGCGTTTACAGGCTGTCGTTGACCGGGAAATCGGATATGGAATTTTCCTGCATGTTGCGTTACGGAGCCATGATACTGTACATCATACAGGGTGCCAGATGTATTTGTTTATTTTATTTTTCCTTTTTTGCTGCCATCTCGTCTTATTGATTTTTACTTTTTTCACCTCGCAAACCGATCAACTTCCGAGTGGCTAGCCTCAGCCCACATATTTTGAACGGGCCGTGAATGTACGTCATTCACGATGGGGTTTTGTTTTGGTTTATGAAGAATCGTGAAGTTTTGTGAGATAGTCGCATGTTAAACAGGGACAGTGTTTCGGCGAACTTCGGTTCCTGCACTATCACTTACTTCACGCTTCTCCAGAAACGTATAAACATCAGATCACTGCAGTATATTGCTAGCGTGAGAGACATATTAGTGTAAAAATGCTAGCCGAAGATATTCCTGTTCGGGCATTGCTGGTAAATCAGGTAACGATTGGCTTTGAAACACGCGCCGGCCCCGATATCTGGTAAGTTCATCGGGCTTCCCGCTGCAAATCAATCCGATCAGACGCACATGACAAGGAATGACGCATCTGAGTTTGCATAATCAGTCAGCCAAGTTGTGGTGAAAATTTCATGCTTTTTGATTCGGCTCTCCCTCTAGGATATCTCTCCCCAACTGTCGGTTGAATCACCTGCATAGATCGCATCTCCAGTCAGCGAGCAGCTTTGTAAAGGTTGATTGGGCCGATTACCAAGGATTAACGCTATTGATTTTACATGAGACTCTTACACTACGATGGAAGTGAAAGAGATAAGAGGCTGCATGAGAGAGAAGCAAAAACAAAACAAGGGTCCACATACGCATCACATTTTGCTGTGCGTGGCTTGGTAAGGGTTGCAGACAGCCTCGAGTTGAATACTACGATTGTTTCACTGTTCACGATGCTTCTCGTATGTCATGATCTATCTGAGGAAGCGTAATTCTTGCTACCATTTCACGGCTTACCTAGATTTTCCAATCTTCAAAGCAATCAATTAGCTAACTCTACTTGCTAAACAACCCAGTTGGAGTACTAGAAGTACTGCTGACAGTTGCTGCCAATGAGTATCCGACCTAATAATCTACGAGGGTGTAAGTAAGCCCGGACTTAAGTTCTGAAATTGTCATGTTTTGGTATATTTGCATCCTAAGACGTAAGTCACACGTCAAGCTATTGATTGGAGCGCAGTTGATCCTGTCTCTCGCCCTTTAGTCGATCTGTGCTGCATGCATAGGACCGCACCTGCGGCATGATTCATGAGGCAGTCTTCGAAGCCAAAGGTACTCAGATTTGCCATTTTGATTCACGAGATTTGAGTAACTTGTGCTCCACCTTGATGGTGCTGGGACATGCATACCTCTACCTGGGTATCCAATGAATCGGCCAGGATCAACAACTACGGACGAGGGCAACATGCCTTGATTCAGCCCCGTATTACATCGATCATCCTGTGGACAATCTACTGGAGAAGAAGGGTGTCAGCTTACACGTTTACTACGTTATCATTGAGGATTGGTTGTCTGCACTTGCGTTCACAGGGCAAAATGCTTGCCACTATATGCACACTCGAGGGCTCATCCGGTTCACCCTTGGTAAATACTAGAAGTTTTTATGCCTGCCACGTCCGGTCTTAAACATTCTGTTCTCCATAGATGATTTCTAAGAAGACTCTGTCTAGAATTGTTGCTCCAAAATGAGCTCTGGCAAAAAGACCACAATGACGGGGCCCGGAGGTAGGGCTGGGCCATCACCTACGCAGAAACTCAAGGATAGCTGCGATATGTGCTCGTCATCTAAGGTCAAATGCAACAAGGAAAAGCCAGTGTGCGGTCGATGTCGCAAGCTGGGCTATCCGTGCTTCTACAGTCCCGCACGTCGCATAGGGCGTCCACATCCAAGCCGTCGAACCGTTACTCGCAAATCACCGGAACCACGTCCTAAGCTTTCAAGAACAGACTCTGCTGTGAATAAAAGCGAGCTCAATACGCCTCAGAACACCCAGGCGCTTTGTCAACATTCTCGGCAGGTGTTAGAAACACAGCCCTCGATCTTCGACGAGATTGAATCCCCGTCGGGGGTCACATATGGGCTGAACTCTCTACACTGGCTGGACGAGATGTACATGTCAACCGGCGGTGTAGGCGGGGCTGAAATAAACACAACATCCGCCAGAAATTGTGGCTCATACGTTTTTAATCACGGTTTCAATCAAAAGCAGACCATGAGTATTCCTCATTCCCCACCGGCAGACGTTGAACTCTTCAACTTCTCCGAGGCTCTGAACGGGGACACTCAGTGGCTCAATTCGTTACAGCCTGGAACTGATCCCAACCTTATTCCGCTCGACTTTTCTTTGGCGCAAAGTATCAGCCAAGGTTCCAATACGGTGGAGCATGATGCTGTGGAGATCCCTTCCTGTGATCAGACACCAATCTCAGATTCCTCTGAGACGGATTGTGTGATAGGCGCAATTGAAATCTTACGTCGTCTCCAAGCGTCCAATAAAGCCGCAGATGAGACACCAAACAGTCCACCAGAAAAGGAGTTGCTCTCCCGTGTTCAAACCGCTGCTTGGGCCATCAATCGGCTGTCGACGATCCTGGTATGTCCCTGTGCACGGAAGACATACGTTGGTATCTTGGTAGCTACAGTTTGCACGGTTATTATGGATATATACGACTCCTTGTCTCATAGATGGCATGACCAGAAGGACGGGGACTACACCATCAGCCAAGCTCAGCCTATGAACACGGGGTACTCGCTAGGTCCAATTGTGGACCACAACGAGTGCACTGTAGTAGAATACGCCGAGTCTGTCGATTTTGAATCAGACGAGGGTGAAGCCCACATGTCATCGGTGCATATCTTGGAAGAGCTCTCCAAGCTGGCCAATGTGGTGATGCAATTTGCCCGTAGGTACAAAGGGGATTCCTCTGCACCGCCGGTTGCCACGCTCTCTGCGTTAGCAGATTCGCTGAAATTACGATTGAGAACGATTACCAATAAAGCATTTGAGAAGGGGCTGAGCTAGTACTAGGGGCAACCCGGGACCGTTTTCTGGATTTATTAACTATTTCGGTATATTTCCAAGCTACTTCCGAATAGCAGTGCCATATCTATCATTGTTCAAATGGCTAAATTAACGAAGAGGGTCTATCATAAAACTTCAAATGAGATGATATTGCAACGGGGGGTAGAACAGTAACTTTGTGTTTTGGCGTTCATTGTCCACAATATAAATAAGCCCGAAAGATTACAACTGCCTATCTTCCAGTACCACCTCTCACTCTCAGATACACATTATCCAGATCCAAATTACCGTAAGGGCGGGAAGAATGGTGCGGACATAATTCAGGGAAACCCATCTTTCCATCACGCGACGACTCTCGATAGCCCTCGCAGTTGCCGCTGCATTGTTGTGAAGCTTCCCTTGTGGAACTGTCTGAGGACCCTCCCGACACAGCTTCCTATGACGCTCCAGCAATGTTTCTTCGAGTGGAACAATCATGACCAGGGTGAGCGGCACCAGGCTTATGGCAAGGAATCCAGCCATCAACAGCGCATACACACCATTTTGGCTGGAAGTTTCGGGTTGGCCATACAGGAAAGTCAAAAATGCGTTAAGCAAGAAAATGAAACTTGAAAACATCGCCTGTGTAGGGCAAAGATAGAACCCTCGATTAAAGGTAACTTTCCACATTGAGAGTGCGGTGTATTCAGGAACATCGGAAACACTGAGAATGGCTGCCATTGAGACATACGACAGGCTAATCTGACAGCCTGGGAGCTTCAGTCAGCATCGAATTCTCCATAGTAAAGAACTCCGTACAAGTGTATGAAGCCTCTCGCAAGATCCAGTTTGCTGTCGTCCCTGATATATTGGAAGATACTCACCGAGCAAGATAGACATACTAGTGGCACCAAGCACCAGCAGCGGATAATACAAGACATGAGCCATGATGATGATTGATTCGTTCAACGCTCGTCCCTGACAAATCGATGAGATAAACAACTGCTTATTATATGATTAATCTCTCTTATGGGTCAGGAAGGAAATTTTAAGCGAGGCGAGGCTCACGAAAGCAGTGAGTAGGAAAATCGCCGGAATCCGTATGGTGCCGATTCGGCATCCGAGAAGAATAAATCTTTAGCTGTCCACGCGACTGAAAGTAAGCCTCCGATAGAGTGGTTCTTGACATGAATTTAATACAAGTGAGACATTTATTGGAGCTTTATAGAAACCTTCATGAAAGCTGACTCGAACACAGCCTACTTCAAAAGGCTCGTCAACCGACTGACTCCAAATTCACTGTATAGAGGCTCATGCAGTCATGGAAACCCCTTCTTCCCTGTCCACCGAGACCATGAACCGCTTCAGTAGCAGGCTGGCATTCTTTGGAAATGACTTTCCCAGCGGGAATATTCCGGATCTCTTCCGTCGGCTGCACCGGTGGTCCAAGGACAAGAAGTTTCACGTTCTAGCGTTGTTCATGGAAGAGTGTGTGGCTACTGTTAATCATGAAATCGATCAGCTTTCACAACATCTGCCGTCTCAGCTCACAAGTGTTCAAAATATTCTGGGTCTCGTGGATGGCTGGGAGGCCTCTCGTTTTACTCCGGTGGGAGGAGCCGTTGAGACTGCGCTTCTCTGCATTCTACAGATTGGAATGCTTATTGGGTGAGTCGCCTATAGCTGGCAGTTCGTTTTCGATCAAGCTGAATCTAATGGGTAGTGCAGACACCACGAAGCGACCAACTCGAAATACGATCTTGGGGATACAGGGACAACCCTCAGTGGTTTGAGTGTTGGACTTCTGTCTGCGGCGGCAGTAGCAATCTCCACCTCAATCTCCGACCTCGCCTATTATGGAGTCGAAAGTGTGCGAGTTGCATTTCGAATGGGAATCCACGTCGACAGAGTATCCCAGTCTCTGGAGTCTCGTGAACCAGATAGTGCCCCGAAAACCTGGGCTTATGTTGTCACGGGAGTCTCCGCAGAGATCGTTCAACAAGAGCTTGATCGGTTCAACAAGGACACCGTAAGTATTCTGGTTCTGGGAAAGTCTGATATGTTTAAAATCTCACAACTCGTTCGAATCTGATCTTTGGCTTTCAGGCGTGCCCGGAGCTTATGAAGGTGTTTATCAGCGCGGCAGATGCCAACTCCGTCAGTGTAACTGGACCTCCTTCTCGCCTGATAAATGCTTTCCACCACTCCTCCGTTCTGCGATACTCAAAGCACATGGCTCTCCCTGTGTACAACGGGCTATGTCATGCTGCCCACCTCTATACTGCTCATGATGTTAAGACAATTGTCATGATCTCTGCAGAGAAGGCCTCAGCATCGGTCTGTATTCCGGTTCTATCAGCAGATACTGGGAAATCGTTGCTATCGACCAGATCCAAGGAACTTTGGGAGGAAATTGTCATGGAAATTCTTACTGGGGGCATTTACCTCGATAAATTAACCGCGGGGTTGATACGGGAACTGTCGATGGTTGGATCTCTGGAGATAGAGGTCATCACTTTACGGACCTCCTTGATCGTCCAAGGGCTGTTGTCCTCCATTGAGTCTAATCTGCCTAATGTCACTCTCCCAAAAAGAGACGTTGTCGACTGGAGCGTCATTGAGGAGCCCGATTTCTTCCCGAGTGCCCCCCGTTCGCCGCATCAATCGAAGTTAGCTATTGTCGGTATGGCCTGCAGGCTTCCAGGTGGTGCCAATGATTTGGACCTCTTCTGGAAATTGATTGAGGAAGGACGCGATGTTCATACTCGAATTCCCGCGGACCGATTCGATATTGACGCCCATTACGACCCGACTGGCGAGATTCCAAACACCACCCAAACGCCATTTGGCAACTTTATCGATAATCCCGGGATGTTTGACGCCAACTTCTTCAATATGTCTCCACGTGAGGTACGTCCATCTAGGCTGGAAGCTTATCATGCCACCCTCATTTCGAACACAAGTAGTTAATTTTTTTTACAAATCTAGGCTGAACAAACCGATCCAATGCATCGGCTGGCTTTGGTGACTGCCTACGAAGCTCTTGAAATGGCTGGATATGCGCCTAACCGTACCCCATCAACCTCCCTGTGTCGCGTCGGTACATACTTCGGCCAGGCCAGCGATGATTGGCGAGAACTCAACGCTGGAATGAATATTGGCACTTATGCTGTTCCAGGGGGCGAAAGAGCTTTCGCGAATGGCCGCATCCAATATTTTCTCAAATTCTCTGGGCCATGTTTCAATATGGACACAGCATGTTCCAGTGGTCTGGCGGCTGTCAACGCGGCATGCAGTGCATTATGGGCTGGCGAAGCTGACACGGTCATTGCGGGAGGATTGAACGTCATAACTAATCCTGATAACTTTGCCATGCTCTGCAAGGGACATTTTTTGTCAAAGACTGGTCAGTGCAAAGTCTGGGACAAAGATGCAGATGGCTACTGTCGTGCAGATGGTATCGGCGCCGTTGTCATTAAGCGTCTGGAAGATGCTGTCGCCGACAATGACAATATCATCGCAACGATCGATGCCGTCTTTACCAATCAATCTGCAGATGCAATCTCCATTACCCACCCCCATGCCGGTGCTCAAAAGGAGAATTATCAGCAGGTCATGCAGACTGCAGGGATCAGTCCCGTTGCTGTCAGCTATGTCGAGCTTCACGGAACGGGCACGCAGGCGGGCGACTCAGTTGAGTCGGAATCTGTGGTTGATATCTTTGCAAATTCCAAGTTGCGTCGACAGAATCCTCTGTTAATGGCGTCTCTCAAGTCAAATATTGGTCATGGCGAAGCTGCAGCTGGAATAGCCTCCTTAATCAAGGTGTTGCTGATGTATCAGAAGAATATGATCCCACCTCACGTTGGTATCAAGACCGAGATCAACCCTGCTGTTGCCAAGAACCTTGAACGAGGAAATGCTGCATTGGCCTTGGAAATGACACCCTGGCCAAGAGTGGGTGACAAGAAGCGGTTTTCCATCGTAAACAGCTTTGGTGCTCACGGTGGCAACACGACGATGCTTCTTGAAGATGCACCAAAGCATGACCGTGTTGGAACTGACCCTCGCCCGACCCATGTCATCACGTTATCTGCCAAAAGCAAAGTTTCTCTCAAGGGCAATATTGAGGCCTTGATCGCTTATTTGAGCGAGAACCCTGAAACTGATGTCGGTGATCTCGCTTACACTGCATGTGCTCGTCGAATTCATCATAACACTCGAGTCGCCTTTGCTGCATCTTCTATTGGACAGGTCAAGAAGTCCTTGGAGGAAATCATTGCGGCGAACATTGTCAGTACACTGCGTCCTGTTACCAGTTCCTCCGCATCTGTTCCTTTCACTTTCACCGGCCAAGGTGCCTTCTATTCAGAACTGGGCAGCAACCTGTACGATGTATTCCCAGTCTATCGTTCTGCCATCAATGAGCTCGATCGCCTTGTGCACTGTTTGGGATTCCCGTCTGTCATTTCTGCAATGGACGGTACTCTGGATGACGAAGAATTTGTATCTCCAGTTCTGACCCAGCTTGCAATTCTTGTCAGCCAGATTGCCCTGGTTCGGTTCTGGGCTCATCTTGGCGTCACCCCCAGTGTAGTCATCGGCCATAGCCTTGGTGAATATGCAGCACTGGTGGCAGCTGAGGTCCTCTCCGCCGCAGATGCCATCTTTCTGGTCGGAAAGAGGGCCCAGATTCTTCAAGACTCATGTCAGATGGGCAGCCATGCTATGCTGGCCGTGCGGGCCTCTATTGAGAATATTGAGAAGCTTGTGCCCACGGACATGGCATACGAGATCAGTTGTATGAATGCGAGCGAAAGTACTGTTCTCGGAAGCTCTCAGGGCAACATCCAGGCGATCCATGCTGTACTGGAGAAGGAAGGTGTCAAATGCACCCCTCTTGATGTGCCATTTGCGTTCCATACTGCACAGATGGATCCCATTCTCGAGGCCTTCGAGCGAGTTGCTCAGCAAGTGACCTTCCGCACTCCAAGTGTTCCAATTCTTTCTCCCCTTCTCGCTGATGGTGTTTTCGATGGAAAGACTGTGAATGCAAAATATCTGTGCCGTGCAACGCGCGAGCCGGTTCGTTTCTTCGAGGCCTTAGACGCTGGTCGAGAACTGGGTGTTATATCGGAGAATGCGACTTTCATTGAGGTCGGCCCCCATCCCGTCAACGGCTCTTTCATCAAATCGCTACTACCAGAAACCCGAATCTTAGCTTCTATGCGCAAAAACGAGAACAACTTCACGACCTTGGCTAGCGCGTTGGCCACTTTGCACACTAATGGATTGCCTATTGAGTGGAACTCCTACTTTCGACCATTCGAAAAAGCTCATTTCCTTTTACCTCTTCCGAAATACAGCTGGAACGAGAGAAACTATTGGATCCAGTATACTGGTACTTGGACATTGGACAAAGCCTACCCTCAAGGCACTCGGCCAGGCGCAGTCTCGTCGCCGATGGGCTCTGCACTGCGCACTTCCTCTGTTCACCGCATCACCTCTGAGAATATCGGCGGGAACATCGCAGCCCTTACTGTTATCTCTGACGTTATGGATCCCGAATTTCGCGCTGCAGTGGATGGTCACCACATGAATGGCTACGGAGTAGCCACATCAGTAAGTCTTTCAACACTACAAATCACCAGCCGAATGGGTCACTAAATATTCCTAGTCACTGTGGGGTGACATTGCTATGACAATAGGTGAATACATGTATAAGAAGCTTGCTCCTCAAACCCGTGAGGTCCACATGGACGTTTCCAATCTCGAGGTTCTTCATGCACAGGTAGCACATACCGATAAGAGCCGGGCCCAGTTACTCCAAATAGAAGCAACCCTCGATATTCAATCAAGGGAGATGCCAATTCAATGGTTCAACGTTTCTGACAACGGCGAGCGTGCTGCTGAAGCCTATGCTTCTGCCATTGTCAAATTCACTGACCCTGCCGAATGGCGAAGGGAATGGGATCGGTTGACCCATCTGGTGAATGGCCGAATCGAGTCTCTGGCATCGATGGCTCTCGACGGCACTGCAAATCGTCTGTCGCGAAACATGGTCTACAACCTTTTCAAGAATGTGGTTGATTACAACGATCATTACCGTGGCATGCAGTCTGTAGTGCTGGACGGGATGGAAGCGTACTCTGAGATCATTCTCAGTCCCGACCGACACGGAACCTGGCACACACCTCCGCACTGGATTGACAGTATCTTCCACATTGGAGGATTTGTGCTCAATGGCAGCGACGCATCAAACACCAAGGACTATTTCTACGTGACTCCTGGCTGGGGTAGCTGTCGCATTATTCGGCCCCTGGTGGCTGGTGGTCGATATCGCAGCTATGTCCGCATGGCACCCATTGAGGAAAAGAACATGTATGCCGGTGACGTATATGTGCTTCAGGATGGTGTTGTGATTGCAATGATGGGCGAGATGAAGTTCCGTCGGGTGCCTCGCGTCTTGATGAATCAGTTCTTTTCGCCCGTCGACACTGTTTCATCCAAGACAGCTGTGCCTGCTACTGTCTCTGCAGTGCAGCCGAAAGTGGTTTCATTCATTCAACCCCCTGCTGCTCCTACTGTCAATCAAGTTATTGCGCCTTCTGCAAGTGGAAGCCCAGCTACTCCGGAAAAGGTCCCTGAGTCGAAATCACCAGTATCCACGAAACCCGCCGCACCAGCTTCCTCGGACAGCCCGATCGTCACGGATTGTCTTAAGATTATTGCGCGTGAGACCGGGCTGGACCCCAGTGAACTTACAGACGGCGCATCTTTCGTCGAACTTGGTGTTGACTCTCTCATGTCGCTTGTTTTATCGGAGAAGTTCAAGGCGGAGCTCAACCTAGATGTGAAGAGTTCGGTTTTTATTGAATGCCCAAATATTGGGGAGTTGAAGGGTTGGTTGGATGAGTGATATTCCTGGGTGGTAATGTGTTCTCTAGGCAAGGTCTTGGCATTAGTTTTGATATTTGTCGTGTCTTCTTCTTTGCTACGCATGTTTTTTGTTTTTTTTTTTTGTTTTTTTCTTGTCTTTCTTTCTTTCTTCTTGCTATCATTAGGCTGAATTGATTGGCATTTCTCGGTTTGACTTCAGGTCATTAATACTCGCTCGCTATCTTGACTCAATAAAGTAACAGCGGGCAATGGTCAAAATCTCATTTCGGATGAGTTTGGCCCATTGACTGACCAGAATCAAAGCTCGCTAACGCATGCCCGTCCCACAATACCTAGAGATTCTACACGGTCAGTAGGTGCTTTTATTCTCAGGTTGTAGATTGAGGAATGGTCTTAGGCGGGAGGATGCAAAATAATATCATGGACCACTTCCAAAAGATGGATTCCGTCGAGAAGTAGATACCTTCCTTGTACGCCGCAAGGGAATTTGATAATGTTTCAGAATTGAAAGACGTGTGAGCTTTGTTAGAATATATCAAGTGACATGAGACCAATGTAATTCTGCTGCACCGCTAAATTCAATAGAATTTCAGGCAACGCCACCCGAGCGCGACTGGAATGATGACCGCGATGATGGTGACCGTCATGCTCACCATCAACCAAAGCAAGACCATAACGACTGAAGAACTGCTTAGTTTTCGCAGTCTAGGCTGCATAACGCTCAGGCTCGCCTCGCCAACCTCGACGATCCAATCCTAACAGCGAAGTTGCTCTAGTTCCTGCAGAGCGCGGTCGTAGAGTCGCAGAGCATCATATCTTCGGGTCGCCCCCGACACCCTCCGTATCACGCGAAAGGCCTAAAACGTTCTTCTGAAACCAAGGCCAGTACACTTCGGTGATCCATCGGGCAAGACGCTGCAGGGCCCATATTACCTTGAAGACGTCCAAGAGGGTCGTCGTAGACCCGATCGCCTATCCTTTATCGCCGCCGCGATAGGCGGCGCACCACGTAGTAACTTATAATCCCCTCCCCTGCGCGTGCCCGGCCGTTGCGCCGTCTGTTCTCTTGGTCTCGATGCCGATAGCGATAGGCCGGCGTCGGAGGGGATAGCTGTCGATGTGGTTGATCATAGAGCCATAGAGGGTTCAGCGGACTTAATCGATAGCGTCGGAAGCAACGCCGCTATTACCCGGGTTGATGTAGATGCAATAGTCGAGTTTCCTCAGAGTTGGACACGGAGGACAATATGTATCAAAGGTTACCGCATCCAAGCAACATTCCACACCAAGGAGCCGTTCCTGCGGACTATAGCTCTGGATAGCTAGCTCGAGGAGGGGGTAATGGACGGTTTGGTTCCATGTTGATTCAGGCTGCATCGAAGCCTGGCATTCCGCGGCCTTTTTAAGTAGCTTTTGGATGTCGGAAATTGTAAAAGATCCGGTTTCATCAGACCCTGTAGATTCACCATACATATGGGGCAAGATGGTAGGGATGCCGAGGCCTTGAACTTGCGCCTGAAGAAAGCTGGGTTGACGCCAATTCCATTGCTGCAATTCTGCAGTTCCTGGAGCAAGTCCAGGAGCTTAGACGGTAGAGTGGTTTCCGAGTTAGTGAATGGTTTTAACTGGATTCCGTCAGGATGCGGTTCCATAGCCGCGAGTTGCTTTGAAGGCGAGACTCGACTCGATGTTTGTGACGGCCCTGATTGTGACTCCGAGGGGGGCGGTATGTGGCTTCCCTGTGGGTATACAGCGCTGCGCGATCACACTTTTGAATTTTAGCGACTTTTTTGTGACCACGCTCAGCTTTTCAACCCTAACGTAGTCAGAGATCATTAATTAGGTCATCAAAAGTTTGTCCGTGGAGCCATGCTAAGCATAGCGTATGCGTGTGTGATAGAGATAGAGTGAAGGATAAACTCGTGAGTGTATATAGCGAAGTAAGGATAAGGTGAGAGAATATAATAAGGAATGTGAGGAAATGATGAGGGCAGAACGGATAGGCTATCATAGGATAATGTATAGGAGACTGTCGTGATAGCTCTCGAAGTATGTTGAGAGGCGTGGTAGTTGATAAGGATAGAGAAAATGCGTAATGAGCAGAGAGGATAAAGAAGGAAAGATTAAAGCTAAGGGAGAAACACCTTAGATAGAGTTTAGTAAGGTGTGAGTAGATAAGTGTGTGAACAAAGGAAGCAAACGTGAGGAGGAAATGCTAAGAACGTGATATTGAGGAAAACAAATAATATAGAGGAACGCACGATCGATCGGCTCGAAGCAAAAGGCGCCTTGGTATATACAGAGATAGTTATAGCCGAACGTTATAACGCGACGTACTAACCGTGGTCCCTAATTGTCGGCGACTTGGTTTATATGCGCTTGCATAAGGCTTATCAAGTCGCGTCGAAGGTCTATCACAAGTTCGGTGCGCAACGCACGGGGCTATTCAAGGTCGTCGAAGCGTTCCCTAACGCCTGTCGTCTCGCGCTACCGCCCTAGAAGAAAATTCATCCGGTGGTTTCTATCGAACACTTGCGGAGCTTTCTCGTGTCCTCTACGTTGATCTCGACGCCTCCGCTAACGGATTCGGAGTGATGGTCTATCACCTTCAAGGCAACGACACCTGGGACGGCCACGCACCGCCGCCAAAATCGGTTTTATTCAACCTATACGTATTGATCTTAGTGGTTTTAAGAGAGCTTTGTTTACATTAATATAAAGAAATGTGGTCTACTACTATCTATTTTTTAAACAAAGGTAAGGCGAAATGATTATATAACCGGGTAGAATTTTCTAATTTTAATTAATAAAGAAAGTATATAGAAAGAGATGTAGAAAGAGATGTAGAAAGAGATGTAGAAAGAGATGTAGAAAGAGATGTAGAAAGAGATGTTGAAAGAGATGTTGAAAGAGATAATAAAACAGGGCCATAAAGGAGGTTGTGTAGTGTAGTATAATTATTAATAGAATTAATTATACTAGATACTGGTATATATAAACCCTTAATAAAGATAGAGAGGCTAATTGTATAAAATGGTATAAAAAGGATAATCAATACATAAGATTTGTGACCACGTTGGGCTTCAGTAGCGTAGCGTGGTCACAAATAGGGGGAAAAAGATTTGTGCCTATGCCACGCAGAAGTGTGACCACGCTACGCTGCAACCCGCTTCCGTGTGATGTTACCCAGGATGATGTTTGCGATAAAAAGCCCCATTGTCTTCGAGATTCGAGAACTTCGTCCGTTCCCAAAATTTGCATCATCCTTCAATTCTGCTGTCTCCCCTGACATTTGAAAAAGGGTCTAACTATAGGTACAGAATGAGGATAGTGCTACGTGCATCGTCGCTGCCCTTCATTGGACGCAACTCCCTTTAGTTCAAGGACACAAACAATGCCCATTGTTTCTCCAAGACAAGTTGGATTAAATAAAATGGCAGACAAAGAGCATTCTTTAGGAAATGTTCTATTCAGGGTGCATTGTGAATGATAGACAATGAAACCGAGTGAAAGGCGCCCATTTAAAGACACTATATTATATGGAAAGTCCCCAAACGTCCGCGAGAATCGAATAACTCTTGCGAGCGCCTATATCTCTCTGAAAACTATCCAAACTCGTTTTTTTTGCTCGAGAGAAATCATCTTAATGAAACTCAACGCGTCAGCATGGAGCCTTCTGATCGTCATGGGGGTTCAAAGTCCAGCCCTGGGCAAGGGAAGGGCAAGCCCCGGCGCAGCAGACGAACAGCCGCTCTAGCGAAGCAGCAAAAGGATGAGGTAGTAAAAAGAATCCCTCAACTGGAGCTCCAGCAGGCATTCAACGACGAAAGGGCCGAACACGATGCTACAAAAGCCATCGTTAGCAGATTGAGGCTAGAGCACAATGACCTGGTTACACGGTTAGATGAGGCAGAGACTGCCGTCGCTATCGCGGAATCTCGCGCCTGGGAGAGCGAAAAGGAGATCATCAAACTACAAAAGTCCCTTTCCGAATCGAGGATGGGGGCACAAAGAAATGAAACCTGGATGGAGCTTATAGCGGAGGAAAATCAGCAACTGGAAGAAGCCAATGCGAATATGGCGGCCAGGAACGCCGTGCGAGAAGGTGAGCACAATCGAGAGATAGAGCTGATGGAGGAGCAAGCACGACACCTGGAACAGTCACTCAGTATAGCCTACAAAGATGCGGAAGAGTATGGCATGCTGTTCCAGAAGAACACCGAAGATTTGGCAGAGCTGGTAAAAGTTTTAGACGAGCACAAGTCTGAGGTCAATGACAGAATTCAGGACCTTCGACGTTTGGTCCCGGAGTCCTCCAATTCCACGGAGTTGGAGTATTTCCAAAACGAGACCAACAAGCTCTTTCAAGCTGCAGAAGTGAGAATTGCACGCAACAGGCTTCGCTGTGACAAAGCGGCAAGGAGAGCCGGACTAGAAGGTGATCAATGGGACAGCCGGGTCTCGCGACCTGGCTCTCGTTCGTCTTCTGAAAATTTCCATCAATCTTTAATGCTTCCAGGAAGCCCCGACTCCGACAGCAATTCGTCGTCCAGTCAAGAAAATTCGGCATACTTGGACAGGAGTCCATACAGCAACCAAGGTCGGGGCAGATCCCCGGAGCACATGATAGCTGAGGATAGCTCATCCGCCGAAGGAACTGATACCGAGAGTTCCCTGGGTGAGAGCTGGTCAATTCCAAGCTTGTCATCCGATCCGACAAGCCTGTCAGGTTCACGCTTGTCGAACCTGAGCCTTAAATCATGGAATTATGTCCAAGAGCACATAGGAATCGATAGATCAAAACTTGAGTCGTCGTCTGTCCACGAGGAGCATTTTCCAAACGGGTATATCCCACCTTTGAATACACCCCGGAAGCGCGTTCGAGCTGCTCCACCACCATCTGATCCAACTTCCGATGTCGACGACGAAGGCAGTTTGGACGTGGAACAGGACGATCCAAATCGCCCGTCCGCGGCCAGTTTTTACATCGGCGTGCAGACCAACATTGAAGCAACGGATTGTGAAGTTCCCCAGAGCGCGTCAGACACTTGGATCTTGAATGATGAACGGACCCATAGTTCTTTCACTGTGGATCAACGGCAGGGGAAATCAATCGCCATGGAATCCCAATCAAAAGGAATTCAAACTGACGATGCCCCGCTCTTGGCGCGTCCAGATAACAATCTGGCTGCCTCGTCGTTACAGGCGTTAGCGTTGGCGCCAAAGGGGTTGCTTAGCCCTGGAGGTAAACTGCGGTCATTGTCCGTCGGTGATCTGCCACGGATACTAGCAACAGAAGAAGCGACGCCATTCGAGCGCATGCCGGGATCGTGGCCACGCGAGGCAATTTCCCATGCCGATGTTAACCCGATCATTGCATCCGAGATAGCAGACGCAGCCCTGCAAGTGTTTAAGGTGTCAGTCGAGAATGCGGTCCCGGTCGGCATCAAGTTATTACACTTGCTGAACCCCGCGCACCCCAACTGCATCATGTACCCGGGCTTAATGATACTGTGGATGTGGCAGAGCTATGAACAACACGTGGAGTGGAAGCGATGGGAGCGCGCCAACGAGCGATACTTCGCGCAGCAATTGCGCAACCGGTACGCGTTACAGCCAGGCTGGGTGGACTCGATGGGATTCGGCTTGTCCCAGTGGCTAGCGTTCGACCGGTCCTCGCTCGGGTAAAATAATAATCAAAAGGGGTGTCTGTAGACTCTGTGTTTGTTCTAAATTCTCATCGTTGTTGGTGGCGCTAATTGCAGAAGGTGCAACGGGGTGGACAAGGTGTGGTGTGGTGTGGGTGGTATGTAATGTAAATACTGACGCCAGCTGATAGAATGTGACAAAACATAGCATAATAAGAGTTTCAATTGCAGAATGGCAGGTATGACAGCGTCACGTCTTGTAAAGTCCTCTGCCAATGGCGACGGGCGCCACGCAGCAGGCTGGCGTCACCCTCCTCCACTTGCTGGCCCCATGCGGACTAAAAAGACAACTAAACTGACTAAAGACTGGAACTATCCTCCGATCATCTCCACTCCCCTTCTTCCCCTCTACAAAGGCGACGACGACTCTTTGCTACCTTGAATTTCTTCAAATGACTGCTTTTCCCCTCTTCTGAATCCACGTCTCATTGTCGCCGACGTCCGCTCTTTACCTATACACACCCCCATCACACAACTATGTTCGTGCGTTCCATCCTGCTGGGTGGCGCCGCCGCCCTGGGCGCCAGCGCCATGCTGGTTGTCCCCGAAATGGAGCCCAAGGTGGAGGCGGTTGAGGATGGTTTCATGAATGTGCATCCGATGCTGTTGGAGGATATTCGTCACGCAGTGGTCGACGTTCCTTGTAGGGAGTGTCCCTTCCGTGAAGTCGACGAGGAAGGCGCTGTCAGCTGGACTGAGAGCAAGTCATCGTCTTTGGTATGTCAACCCTTCAAGATGCGATAAGCGCAAGTATCTTTCATGAACCATCAACTAATGACATCATTCAATAGATGCTGGACTTCTCCATCGAGGACAACCGCCTACTGGCTAACGGTCGCCAAATCTTCCCTCCCGTTCCCCCCAGCCCGATTCGCGCCGTTCAACAACTTGAAGATGGCGAGGCCTCGGAGCCTATGCCCGTCGGCTACGCCCTGGAGGTGATGCCTCTGGGATCCCCCGACGACACCCCCGGAACCGACCTGCTCGATATCCGATTCACCATTCTCGACCTCGAGACCCACCCCGTCCCCGTCGACACCGTCGCCATCACCCTGATTCAGGATCCCGCTGGCGAGCTCTACATCGCCAAGACCGAGATCGAGAAGACCGCTCCTCCCCCCGAGCGTCTTTCCTGGAAGAAGTGCAATGGCAAGGCCAAGTGCCTCCAGGAGCTTCTGGTCTCTCGCGTGCGTGGTCTCCTGGCCGCTGCTAAGGACCGCGTCCTGGGTATGGCAAGCAAGGGTGGCCGTAAGGGATGCCACGGCAAGCATAAGGGCATGATGGGCATGGGAGGCCACCACGGTCCTCCCAAGCACCACGACGAGTTTTTCCCCGAGGGCATGCCACCCTTCCCTGAATTTGAGGACTTCGCCAAGGAGCATCACCATGGTGGTCACCACCACCATGACGATGGTGACTTCGACCACCCGCCTCCTCCCCCTCCTCATGGCCACGAGGGCCACCACCACTCTCCTCATCACGGCGCTTTCGCCCACACCCTCTCCCGTGTGCTCCGCTTCATTGTTGTCCCCGCCATTCTGGGTGTTCTGGCTGGTCTGGCCGCCAGCGCCGTTGGCATGCTTGTTGGTCAGGCTGTCATCTTCCTCTGGCAGCGCTACCGTGGCACCAAGCCTCAGGAACACAAGGCTGCCTGGGAGCAGGGTGACGCTTGTGAGAAGCATGGCCTGATGACTGAGACATCCGAGACATCCGATGCTGTCCTCCCTGAGTACAATGAGCCCACCCGACGGGGATCTTTGGATAAGAACTAAACATCTTATTTGAATTGCCTATCCTTTTCTAGCTTATCAAACACCAATACCGGGAGTCAAAATTCAAGGAGACGCTGTTTCTTTGAATGCAAAGGCAAGAATGCTATACCGCTGGGTGAGCTTTGATTCACTTCCATGACCTATGTCTCTTACCATTTCCTTTCTTGTTGTTATTCCCCTCTTGATGTCCAGCTCATACAGCGAATTTCCTTCAATACATTTTTACTCAACTGTACAATTATCCACTACACCTAAAACTTCTTGTTCATAGTCTTGCTTGTAGAACGCTTGCTATGACACTAATGTATACCATCAAATATCGGCAGCTAAATCGGTATATCAATTATCGTCCTGCATGGTCCATCTATCAACGCTGTAAGGCTGATTATCACGTGATAAGCTGTGCTTCACCACCCCCCTCTTATCGATCCGACAACAACACCCATCCCCACGTTCCCGAGCTGCAGCTACAGATGCTCAGATGCTTGACTAGGCATAATCAAGGCCATGCAATGACCTTTGAGCTTTCATTTGAACAAAGTACGGGCTGCCTTGTACACATCTGGTGCTGATTCGCTCGCCGTTCCAAGTCGCAGCTCTAGCTCCGCAGCCCGACATCATCGGATAACCGCACCTCCACGGGCACGGCGAAACTGCTTCAGATCGACCATTGCCCACCATGATGTCTTTATCCTCTTTTGTTCAAAAGGCCTCATCGCTAATTGACCCGGCCAACTTCAATATTCCTTCCCTCTCCTCCAACGACAACAATCCTTCCAAGGCTTCGCTATTCCGCCAGCAGTTCCGTCTACCCGACTCCCAGAACCCTTTGCAAGAAATTACAGCTGAACTTATTCTTCCTCTCCCAAACTCTTCCTCTGACTCCGCAAATGGCTCCCGCCGGGTAGACCGAGCTGGGAATCGCTACACCGGCCGGCTACACCTCAGCGAGCGATTCATCTGCTTCTCAACACAACCAACCAGCTTCATACCCTCGGCGACATTGAGTGCTTCAACCAGTTGGACCGGACAGACGCACGGCACGGGACCTTCTGGCAATGGCTTCACTTTGCCGCTTTCCTCCATTCGCCGTGTCGAACGACTCCACAGTGCTCGGGACGTGTTCTCCTTGGCATTGACAACATGGAATGGATTGCTGAACAAGCAGCAAGAGCCCAACTTTTCACCCCAGCGACTTATTCTCCAGCTTGTCGGTAGCAGGCAGGCCTGCGAACGGTTCTGCGATTGTCTGAAGAAGGGTTTGCGGGAGGGCATGAAGGAGGTTGATAATCTGAGGAGCATTGTAGCAGACTGCTACTCTGAGTACCTGCTTTCCGGTATCAAAGCGAAAGATGCAAATGATGGTGAAGGGCGGCAGCCTCCGGATGCCGGGCTGGGTATGCTCTTCCGCTATCCCGGTGATGCTCGCAAACTTCGAGATCGCAGCAAGATGAGACTTTGGGGTGAATACTTTCGAGGTAAGCCGACTCTGCATGATTTCAACACTGTTTTCATTTCATACTAATATCCTCATGTGACAGAGAACGGCCGTAATTCTACTCTTGTCCGGCAACCAACTTTTCACAAGCTTATCCGAGTTGGCTTGCCAAATCGGTTGCGAGGAGAGATTTGGGAGCTCACGTCAGGCTCAATGTTCCTTCGTATTCGGTCGCCCAAACTGTATGAAGAGACGCTGGCCAAGTTTGATGGCCAGGAATCTCTAGCTATCGACGAAATCGAGAAAGATTTGAACCGCAGTTTACCCGAGTATCCGGGCTTCCAAAGCGATGAGGGCATTGGGCGACTACGACGAGTCCTGACCGCCTATAGTTGGACCAATGCCGAAGTTGGCTACTGTCAAGCCATGAACATTGTTGTTGCCGCATTACTGATGTTTGTCTGACCTATATGAACTCAATACCCGCAATTGCTAACTTGAACAGATATATGTCCGAGGCCCAGGCCTTTTTCCTCCTCTCCGTTCTCTGCGACCGCCTCCTGCCAGGCTACTACTCCACAACAATGTACGGAACTCTGCTTGATCAAAAGGTCTTCGAGTCCTTGGTGGAGAAGACCATGCCCGTTCTTTGGGAACACCTCGCCAAATTCGATGTACAGCTTTCCGTTGTCTCTCTTCCCTGGTTCCTCTCTCTGTACATCAACTCCATGCCTCTCGTCTTTGCTTTCCGTGTGTTGGATGTTTTCTTCCTCGAAGGCCCCAAGGTCTTGTTCCAGGTTGGCCTCGCTATTCTCCGCATCAACGGCGAAGAGCTTCTCGACATTCAAGATGACGGATCATTCATCTCCGTGCTTAAGTCATATTTCTCTCGGCTCGACGAGTCGGCTCACCCCAGATCGGAGAACCCTAAGCTCCGCGCCATCACCCGATTCCAGGAGCTGATGGTGGTTGCTTTCAAGGAGTTCTCTGGCATCACGCATAGCACCATTACCGAGCAACGTGAGAAACACAAGGACGCCGTTCTTGACAACATTGAGAGCTTTGCTAAGCGTACTTCAATCCGCAATCTCGGCCCTGAGAGCAAACGCTTGAGTGTGGATGATCTCGGCACAATCTATGATCGCTTCTACGAGGTTTTATACCAGTGGCAACAACATCAGAAGCTCGCCGAGGAAGAGAGATTGCGCCAGGAAAAGAAGAAGTCAGAGCGCCAATCCGTGCTCGGACCGCCTGTAGATAGACAGGTTGGCCGGGTGGGTCTCGGACCCAGCCCTACTCACATGGACTATGATGCTTTCCGAGAGTTCTTGGCCGCAACGTCCAAGTGGGCTGTTTCTGACTCTCCTGCTCCCGCCAGAAAAGATTCTCAATCTTCAGGCTACAGCAGCCTGAGAGGCAATGGCAAATCCTTGCTGTGGGCCAACCGACGCCAGCCTGCCGACCATGAGTTCATGCAGCGGCTGTACCGTAAGTGGGCTACTGATCCCGAGGAAGGTCTGAGTCTACAGAACGTGGTGAATGGCTTGGCACGTCTCAAGGGGGCGCCGGATATCATGAATAACATCAATTACTTCTTCACTCTCTACGATGACAGTGGCAACGGCCAAGTTGACCGAGAGGGTATCCTCAAAATGTCCGAGGCGCTGCTTTTCCTCTCCCGACGTGGATTCGAGGGAACTATCACTGCCACTCAGTCCCTGGAGGACCTGAACAACCCCCGAGGCAGTGAACAGGCCGATCAGAACAGATTGACCACCGATGAGAAGTTCCTGGGTAGTGTCAGCGCCTTTATCCGTCGCTGCTTCGAATATGCCGATCCCAGCCACCCTGATAACCAGAAGGGCGTTTTCTCAGACAGTACCACAGAAGTAACCGAAAAACTCGACTCCTTCGCGATCGGTGATGATGAAGAAGATCTTATCGATGTGAACGATGATGACAACCCGACAACATCACCGGCGGCAGCGTCTTCGCCTAAACCCACAGACTCGAGCGAGAAGAGCCGACCGAGATCCGAGTCTGCCAACCCAGCTCTCGACCCTAACAACCCACTCCACATCACTCTCCCTACATTCCGAATGGTCGTTCTGGCCGACGAGCTACTGGAACAGTTCTTCGAGTCTTACTTCCCGCAATCCTTCCATCTTTCCGACCATCCCCACCCCGCCTCCCTCGCCGCATCTTCTTCACTCTCTTCCAACCTGACCACTTTCTCCAATATCGGCAATGCCCGTCCCTCCGCTTCCATCGTTGCAGGTGTGCCCGTCGCCGGTGCCTCTGGAGGTATCGTTCCACCCGGAAAGGGCCTCCGTGGCGTCCTCGACAACATCGTCACGGACGGCATCCGCATGGCTGCCGAAGTCAAGAAACGCATGGACGACGCCCAGCGCGAACTGGAGCGCAACGCCTTGGGCGGCCGCGACGAAGAAGATGACGAGGACGAGGATGACGACTATCCCTCTCGTCAAGGCGCATCTGCCGCCGCCATGGCTGGTGGCATCTCTAGCTGGGGTGCCGGCGCTTACGGTGCTGACCCCGAGCGTCGCAGTGTGCGTGACGCAGATCGGGACCTTCTGGAAGGCGCCGAGGCCGATGTCATCAGCATTCGCGCTCCCAAGGAGGAAGCCTCAAGCCAGAATCGCCATAGGGCGAGATCGCCTGCATCCGCACATGACCCGGAGGTCGTTAGCAAGGTTGTCGAATTCGAATCCTGATGATATCCCGTCCGCTTTTCTCTGTTTTTCCACTTTGGCGGTGGCATTTTGTGCGTGGCCTAGTGTGGTTTTGTGTTTTTGTTCACTAGCTTTGCCTTGTCGATGTGCGATTATACAGGTGCGCTTGGTGCATTCACCATGTCGCAAGGAGACCAAGTCAGAGATGAAGCCTAGATAGGCAATGGAATATTTTCATGAGACGTGTGTTTTAATTCCCTAACCATCTACTAGGTATTCTACATCCATGTCTATAGAAGACCTATAGGTAGAAGAGCACCTTGAGTATCGTCAAACACAAACGGTACTACTGCTTTGCTGGATTTTATTCTCTCTATCGCTAGCCCATACCCCGTTTCAAAACTCAAAATCGAGCGTGATCCGTATAGTAATGTGACGCCGGGTCCCAAGTTGGCCGGGCAGAGGACTGCGGATTTCTAGGCTAGCTCTTGCGAACAATTGCTTTCCATTCCAGAGTACCCCCCAGTTCTCAAATTCATCTCGACTTCCACGTTCGTGTATCTCACCATCCTCCAGTCCATCTCCCCGGATTCCACCACCCTCCACAGCGTCTTCTTTGTTTGAGCGACTCTCCCAGCCTAGAGGGGGTCAATCTCGCTCTTGCTCTTCCGTTTCCGATACTGTGCTTGCAGAAAGAATGCCTGCTCCTGCTCTTCGCTATAACCCATACCCCCCAATATTCAGTGATCGAGTGATGTACTTTCGGTGATCTTTTGCGAGAAACAGTGGTAGGGCAGCATTGGGTGTCCTTCTCCCATAGGTGATACACTTCCTTGCAACGATCCCTTGACCAACATCGGTGAAGGTGATCAGGTATATAACAATCTTCCTTTGCGTACTATTTTCTGGACAAACAGTTTGTTGGCTTGTGTCACACTCTAGAGTGCGGTCTCGTTGCGCTCGTTGACCGAGGTGGACGGTACGGCTCGTTCCGCATTGGACCAAGAAGGAAGGGGGGCCCCAAGCTGCTGCGAGTGTTTTTTGCGTTCAACATTCCCAATGTGATCGAGATTGCGCCAGAAGATCGGCACTCTGAACTGAGTCCCCTTTCAGCAGGACTTGATATCCGTAGGCCTTGACTTCGGCAACAACTTACGCTTCCCCTTCGTCGCTGGTTTGTGGGAAAAACTCCAGATCCAGTGGTTGAATCCTTAGTGTCTGGATGCTCATGACCATTTTGTGCCATTCTCGGTCAGCTCAAAGCCAGGATTTGTCTGCTCCAGTAAAGCGTATAAGCAAAAGAGACCATGAGGAGGTTGCCGTTTTTGCAGATTCTGATTCCCAGAGGCCATGCAGGAGTTTGACAGCTGGCGAGTCCATAAGCCGTGACAGATGATTGCAGGAGCCAGGACTGGAAGGAATCTCACAAAGGCGTTGTGAAACAGACCTGAGTGCTCGTTCGTTATGCCACCATTGCCTCGGGCGTGACCGGGCTTGATGGAATATAGAAGTATATCAAATACGGATTCGTTGCACCGGGGGCTTTAGTAGTATAGAACGCTCATTAAAGTTGATGGCGTCTACAGAAGGAAGTACAACGAGTAGCAGGGGAGGGGAAATGTCGAATTAGTGTGGTGATTTAGTTTAAATGGAGAGATGGGGAAGACAAGATCTGGCCGGCTTGGAGAGAGAATAAAAGGAAGACATGAAGACAAACAGACAAAGAAGCGGATGATGGTAGGTACCTCTGTCCGCAGTCACCTGATGTCTCATCTCGTCGATTGTGAGGAGGTAGCGAGATAGGTTATAGAGTAAGAAGGTGTTCAACATGATAGAGGTCTAAGAAATCTATCTAAAACGTGGAGTGCTGGCTAAACATAATCGGGATGTAGCTGGAAGGAGACACTCCATTGCATCTCTCATCGCCGCGGTGTAAAATCATAATCTGGCCCAACCTTCATGTGTCTAGGATCGTTCCACCAGGTACGGAATTCACCATTCGTCAAAGATTCACCATACTTGAATGCAGCCAGCTCCTGAGCGTTCTCAAACCGGACGCGAGCCTCCCGCACCACACGTCCAAGGTCGTCGAACCAGATAAATCGCAGTTGTCCCGAAGAAGCAGCCTCCTCATCGAAAATAGCGACGTTACCAACAACGACGGCAAGGTGATAGGAATCCATCCACTGCATCCAAAGTGCCTGTGCTTCATGTTTCTCTAAATAGGCAGTGCTCAATACCCGCGCGAGAGAGTCCCTGAAAACGGAAGTAGACTCCTCGACTATCTTCGCGTTGATAACATATCTGAGCGCATCACACTCAGGAAGCTCGAGAAGCTCCGGCAAAGCAGTGAAGATAGTCTGCCACTTGATCTCTGCGCTGTGTCCTTGCGACTCCCGGGTCGCCAATGGTAGGCTTGTGCAAGGGATTGAGGCCGTGATATGTGCGTAACCTGCGTCAGCGTCTGGGTGAAACCAAGTGCGATACAATACCACGCTGTCGAAGGAAATCTGCTGTACGGCGAATTTGTATTTGCGAACTGTTGTCAATATTTCCTCGCATTCTTGCACCTGATCTGGATCCTGCAGGAATTCCTCTTTACTGTACTTTTTCTTCTTTCCCATATAATACTGCGGAAATCTCTCAATTAGCTGGTTCAAGGAATTTGGGAGCGCATGCACACACCAAGCGTTCTTCCATGCTCAACTCGACGTAATCGGAGAAAATGGTCTCTCGCTGAGTATCTGGGTCCACTTCAGAATGATGGTACCATTGGTCCTAGGGAAAGAGTTAGTCCTGTTTGAATAGAATAGTGGGGTAAATGGACAACCAGAAGGTATGCATCAGCTGCGCTGGGAAAGTATGGGGGATTTGACCCCATGATTGCAAGAAAACAGGTTTGAACTGCTTAAGGGAAGTCAAAAATAACCGAGAAAGATGAATATGTGGACTAGAGATATAATAACTGTGATATAAATACAATAAGAAGCCGGTCATTTCAAGAGGCCTGAGGAGGTAGATTGAGTGGTATACCGGCTCTTTGAAGCTGCTAACCAATTTACAAGGTGTTTTGGGTTGTGCTCACAGCAGCATTCAGAGGATAGCTGGAATGGGTTGCTAGAAGCACATCTCAAAGGGAGGAAGTCGAACCATCAGACACCAGACTTGTCTCACCGTATAGTTCTCAACGTTGCGATGCACCAATCCTTGGGATCCACAAACAATCCTTTGTCAACGGATGGAGGTCCCGAGACAATCCACCTTGAGACGAACTATATTATGGCCACAGCTTAGATGAGACATTGGGATAGATACTCATAGTAATTGAATAATGGTTTCAAGTTCAGCAAAGAATATGCAAGATGGTGATCAAATCATTAGAGTCATTAGATGGCACACTGACGTTTCTATGTACAATCATGGCATCGAAACAGCGCTTTGCAAAAGCGTCATGAAAAGGTGGAGGGGAAGGACCAAATGCCCATACATGCGAGAAGCATCCTGTAGATGCCTTCCACATTGCAAGGAATTGTTCCAAAAACACAGACGAAGAGGGACAAGAAGGACGGGGTATGGAGGTGGAAAGTGGATAGCCGGAGGCACGGAGAGTAGAAAGATGAGGTATAGGAAAATTAGGTTAAAAAAAAGAAAGGAGGGGATCTAGAGTAACAAGGCTTTGAGTAGCGACAAAGCATTCAAATGGTGATAGTAAAACCGCATCAAACGGGAATGTCGAAGAGCAACAGCAGAGATTTTACTCCTTCTGCCCTTCATTCTCAACCAACTCGAGCACAATCTGACTGCGCTCGTACGCAGGATGCTGCATGCAGATCTTCACCGTCTGCCCGGCAGTCGACGGCGAGGCGCCATTAGCGGTACCCGAGAAGCCGCTCATATTTCCAGCAGCAGCCTGGCCAAATGAGCCAGGCAACTTGCTCCCATCGTCCAGACAGACCACACCGTGGCCGGGAATGACCTGTCTCAGACGGCCATTCATGGCATTGCGGACCTCAACGAAGTCTTCGTTGAACAGGATGAGGAACTTGCCATGTAGACAAGCAGTGTGCGCACTGCCGACAAACTCCATGACCACGCTTCGAGACACGTCACCATGCTTGTTGACATACACTGCGCATTCCTGGTACGCAACCAAAAACTCGCTTTCGCTGAGTCGGAACATGCCCAGAGGGCGGAGATCCTTGATGCGCTGTGCGATGCTGTGGAGTGTGTCGGTGGCGTCTGGTGTTGCGGAGCGGAAGTCGGGTACAGACCAAGACTGCTTCTTGTCGAGGGTAAGAACCTCAATACCGCGCTGAGTGGAGATGGCAAGGGAGGAGTGAAACATGTTAATTCCGTAGGACTCGGCGGGGATGTAAAATTCGTCATACTCGCGGAAGAACTCGGTTTGAGAGCGACGGGATTGGAAGAAGCGACTCTTGTTCGAAGATGATTTTTGAAGGATAGGCTCAAGAACCTTGAAGGTCGAGGACAGGCCGTCGCGCTTTTTGTACAGAACCAAGTAGCGGTCTTTCATACGGCCTGCGGCAAAGAAGCCGACTTCACGGTTGCCAGAGAGCTTCTGTGGAGCGCGACGAGCAGAGTCTTGCGATTGTGATGGAACGCCACTAGCAGGACAAACCACATCAAGATGGTAGGCGATCAGAGAGCGATCGGCAATCAACAAGAAGAGATTAAAGTCCTCGAAGACAGCCACCTGCGTGACCCGCATGATGGGGATAGCCTGGAAACCATGGTTAGCATAGGGATCATATACGACAAAGAAGAAACACATACCCGTTTCCAACCACGCGGGTCACTAAGATCAGACAAGTATACACCAAAATCGGTACCAATGGCACACATCATCCTGCCAGGAGGCTGCTGGAAGACAGTTGCACAGTTCACACCAGTCTTGCACACAGGCAGAGGTCGAGACCCAGCCTCATACTTCTTTTCAACTTCCTTGATAGCACGATGTAACGGAGTGCCCTTGATCATAACACTCTTCGATCCATGTGTTTGATCCGAGTGTGCGAACGCGGTATCTGCAAGAACCCGCAGCCTGAAAGGTTCGGCATTTTGTGAGAACAAGGCTGCAGCGTGCTTTGTCTTCGCTTCGATAATCTTCTGACACCATTCAATGCGACTATTTGCCGAGAATGCGTAGAGCGTGTACGTTCCATTCTTGCCGAGATGCTTGATCTTGAACGGATACAAGATCTTGTCGTCCTTCGAGTCAAGGGTGACTCCAGCGCCATTAGCAGAAGGGCCACCCGTGTGCGTCAGAGGACTCACAGCACCCTGGGCAGGGGTGACTGTTGTAACACCGCGAACGGAAGACTTGACAACAGGGTCGTCGTTGGTGCTTTCCAGGGCTAGTAGGTCCATCGGGATGGGCAATTTCGAGACATCATAACGCTCGTATTTGCCGATGCGCGCATCTCGCGCAGTAAATGACTTGGCCAGAACAAAGTAGTGGTCGAAAAGGATAGCATGCGTATCGACAAGGAACCGAGTTCGCGTACCGGGTCTCTGCAGGTCACCTCGGAAGACGATCTCACGGCCCATGTGGTCCAGGTTGAGCTCGACTTCTTTCTTCATCTCCGGCCGGAGCTGGAGCTTGCCGGCAAGATCCATCAGATCGGTCTTCTTGCTCTGCTCGCCGACCTTATTGTCACACTCCAACGCAACAACCTTGATTTCCTCAATGGCTTGCGCCAAATTGGCTTTCTCCTCCGAGTCCTTGACCATATTCTTCTGCACAGTGGCAAGTAAAAGTGTGTACCGCTGAATGCGAGTAATCGGAGCCTTGAGGAAAGTATCCCAACTCAACCTATTGGACAGCTTGTGCTCACGGACTTGGTTCAAGAAAGTCTTGAACTGCGGATTACGGTCAGATTCACGACGGACGTAGTGATTGGCGTGAGGGAACGTCGCAGCATAGTCAATGTAGACATTCTTCGCTTTGCGAATCCATTCGCGGAAAATGTCACTGAATCCAGCAATAAATGGACCTTGCTCCTTTTGACGATACTTGAGCTGGGCCAGCAGGAAATCCTCGTTCACTTTCTTCACTGCATCGACCTTGCCAAAAACGTCGGTCAAGAACTTGTTCAGTCGCTTGGCCGGGATGATAGGGGGATTCATATTGGCCAGCTGATCCCGGTAGAGCTCCCGTAAGACGTCTAGCTGTCCAATATAGGCGTCCTCCGTGGTCACAATCTCGTGCAGGTTGTTCTGTCTGTCTATCTCCTTCTTCGGATGAGACTCCCATACTTCTTTGGGCACCTTGTAGAAAGTGACCCAGTCCTCTATCTTCTTCTGTGGTGCCATCATCTGTGCCTTGAGGTTGACCTTCTTTAACGTTCGCATACAGTGATGGGAGTAGCAACGTCCTGTCGAGTCCGTATCCTGAATGTGCATCTCCTGCTCATGCAGCCTGGGCGAATAGCATCCAGTTCCCGTGATCTGGAACAAAACACCAGAAATGCGTCCACTGCTGAACTTGACCCACTCCTCTTCCTTGACTAGAGCCTCCTCCTTGAGCATGCTACTCACTACCCGAGCTGCTAGAGTCTCAGCATCTGCGCTATTCATCGTCGGCACCTTGTGGGTAAACAGCGCCACGATCGCATCAGCGATAGCTTGCTCGCGGAGATCAGTCTCATCCTGACTGAGATCCTTGATCCAGGCCAGAATGGAGCTCAGCGCCCACGGCTCCGTGCACTTCTTGAATTGCTCTGAGGACAGCTTCGTCGGGTTGAACTTCTTGCGCCGCGCAGCGGGAATGGCCGGTAGATCCAAAGCCACAGAAGCAGCCGCCTCGGACGGATCGATCTTGGGCAGCTCCTTCTGCTGTAGCTGCCAGAGGTATTCCTGCTGCTGTTTGTATTTGACGCGGTCCGCATCGGTCTTCGACCTGATAGGTGCATCAGTACGAGGTCCAATGGGGGTCGATAGAGATGACGACCGCGGAACTTGAGATGGACTGAGCAATTGCTCTCCATACGGATCCACGGACGTCGCGATGGAAGAGGGGTGTCTATACTGTTGTTGATCCTGCATCTCGTCCTGCTCTGGGGGTCTGTAAGTGCCTGCAGGCATCAGGTGGCTGTACAAGTCCGCACCACCGGCGGGCTCAACTGGTGCGGGCGGTAGTGGGCGCATTCCAGGGTGAAAGAAGAGATCCTCAGGTGCACCGCCGTGGGGGCTCTCGTCACCCGACTGATATCCCTCTTGCTGCTGCTGCTCGTACGGGCTTTCCGCATCTTCACCATAATCGAAGCTCATCCGTCGGCCATAGTGTCCAGGCGCAGACAGGCCACCGGTACCTCCAGCATCCACACGCGCGTCTGAAGGGAGATGATGCAGACGATTCGCGTACTCATATGCAATTGGCGGATGTTCGTAGTCATCATAGTACTCTCCACGCTCATCGGGGGACAAGTCGGAGCTTCTGAAAGAATCATGAGTGCGTTGGAATCCCCCGCCTGTCGCAGCTTCCGAGTACTCTTCAGAACTGTACGTAGGCTCTTCTCCGTAATGAAGATTTCCCTGATAGCCTCCCTCGTACAGAGCTAGATCATGACCAATAAACTCGCCATCTTCCTGAGGTACCGAGTGCGGTGAAGGCCCCCTTGGAGATGGCTGTCTTGGGGATGCATGCTGCGGGGACGGTCCCCTGGCTGATGCTTGAGAACCGTGAGAGCGAGAGCTCATCACCGAAGCATTTGTCTCCCGTCGCGTGCGGCCTTGCATGCGCTCCCGCTCCTGTCGGGCCTGCTCCTCTTCTTCTGCCATGCGCAACATCGCAAGGCCTGCTTCTGCCTCTGCCTCACTGTCATCACTATAGGCACCGTAGTTGATCTGGAATTCGGAGATGTTGCCGTTGGTATGGGTATGCTGCTCATCTGGTGATAGGCGCACATGCGATCCCGAGCCATTATACGACTTCCTAGAGCTGTGGCGCCGTGTGAACGTTGCCTGCGTGTCCATCACTGCTGTCTCGAGTTCCTTCATCAATTCGTCATTATGTGGGTTGCCCGGCCGCTGGGGCTGGGGGAATCCGTTAAAGTCAGGCTCAGCATCTACAGGTGGACCAGGCAGAGGTCGGGCTTGCGGGTGTCTGTTCAAGGTTTCCGTTCGCCTAGGAGGCAGAATAGGTAGATCTTGCTGCACGGGAGGTGTGGGAAGAGTCCGCGCAGAAGCAGAATGGGGAATGCCGATTCGCTTGCCATAGAGTCCGTTTCCTTGGGGTTGGTGGGCTGGTGGTTCCGGTGGTTGTTCATCATAGTTGCTAGACACCGGGGGGATGGTGGGAGTAGGGTATGGTGAGTCGGAGCCAAACCCGGCTGCGACAGGGAAATAGGGACGGGTCGCAGACGGAGGGTTATAGGCGGCTGATGGGGAGTTTGATGTCGCAAAATTGTTCGTGGTCGGCGATGACATTGGCTGGTAGGAGGTGGAGGCATTGATCATATTCGGCTGGCCTGAAGTCGCAGGCGATGAACCATACGGAGAGGGTCGACTTCCGTACGGATGATCCGCTCCGCGAGGAGGCGGTACTGGTGGCTGCTGCTGCTGTTGAGAGGCGAATCCATAAGACTGCGGGTTGGGAGAAGCCGGTCCATAAGGAGAGGCTTCGCTCGGTCGTCGCCCAAGAACTGGTGAGCTCAGGCCCGCAACCGCGGACGGCTGATACGCCGCGGGGTTATACGGTTGATGACTCGACACGGTATTCGTGTAGGGCGCATTATTGCTGGGGCCAGTATAGGTTGAGGGGTTATAACTGAGGTTCGGCTGCGTCTGCGATTGCGGCAAGCCATATTGTTGAGGGTTGTACGCAGTCTGACCCGAGGATGCAGGATATCGGTACCCATAGCTGGAGACGCTCGTGTGCGACGAGGCTCGAGTGGGCGACATGTGCGACTGCTCGGATGGGGTGCGCGAAAACACTGACGATTCGCGATCATCCTCGTATCCCCCTGGAGCAATATTGTAGCCTCCCTGCCCCACGCCGCCCCCATATCCACTGCTCCCTACCGAGTATCTCGCGTTTGTGTCGGTCGGTCGCGCATTGTGGACCCGTGATGTGTTGAGAAGCTGCGAGTCATCGCCCGCATTGTAGCTTGGCATACGTCTCGGCAGCTGCTGGTTCTGTGCGGGGTTCTGCTGAGGGAGATATGCTTCGTAGCGACCGGTCGCGGTTTGGGATGTGGCCGGAGGGTTGCCAGGCTGACCGTAGTATGCCTGGTAACCATTAGGATCCGCCATCGCTGAGATGGGCCAAAGTGGCCACGCTCAGGAATTAATCGATATCGCGGGAGCTGCGCGATGCGACACTGTCCAAGTCCAGCGCAGGCGTCGAGCAAGACCGGCAATCTAAGCGTAGTCGACAAGCACCAATGTGAGATCGCAATTTCAGACTCGCCAAGATGAGGGGGACGCGGGCGAATGACGAACTGCCGGAGAGCAGCAGCGTGTGGTGAGCATCCCCTGCGAAACGAACGACGGTAGAGAAGAAGAAGGCCGCGAGTTGGGAAGAAGGGTGGACAGAGCCGAGGGTAGAAAGAGGAATGTGGAGGAGGGAACTGGGGGGGGGATTATTCGAGTGGGTGGGTGGTTCAAGTCCTAGGTGTCTCAGGCACGGGTCCTTGGGCTTAGGAGGTTTACCGTGGATTTGGGACTTGGGGGACTTACAGTAGTTAAGGGTCTGGGGTCAACAACCCAACGAATACAAAGTACATACTATCAAGTGTCAAATTCTATTTCCATTTTCCTCGTCTTCATCTTCCTTCTTCCCTTCCAAAGCGTCGATGGCTGGTGTGCTACTCTGGCATGTCTGACTGCACAACTGGCCGATGACGTGTAAAGCATGCTGTCCAGCTCCTATGGGGAAGGTATGTTTGGGGTCGATTTCCCATGTATTGGTCTTAAATTGAGCCTCCAAGCTTCTGTGACTAAGAACCAAGGTACCTCAAGGTCCGTGGTACATTTCCGGGGAAACTCTGTGAAAACATCCATGGTCCTAAAAAAAGACCCTCGAGAGCTGACAGTATCTCTCTACAGGCGATGCTAAGCCCGTAGAGTAATACTGTATATTTCTCATGAAGAACCCCCTATTCCTGACGGAGCCTCACTTAATTTTGAGTATCCTACAGTCTTCCATAACATGTCTTGGATCACTCCGAGCCTCCGGGGGGTAATTATTCAGGGACCGCTGGCCTGTTCCAACTTCACAATATGTAGCCAATTGGCCCCACTGGCATTTCAGTCTCGCCGTTGCAAGGCTGAGACTGGAGAGGCTAAGCCACTCTTGTGACCCACTAGTCATGGTAACTTCTACGGATTTGCGTGTGGACGGGGACGGGGCAAGCCACTGAGGGCTTCAGCTGAAGGGTCCCTGATCCATTCCTTTAACTTTTTTGCTCCGTATGGGGAAACTCGGGGATAGAGAAACTTGTCTTTCGAGAGGCTCCAATGCCATTATTATTCTCTCTATCTTTCGGCTACACGCATTCCAGAGGCTTAACCACTACCTCACATTTCATTCGCTCAGGTTTGCCATCCATCTTGAGTAAGTGTAGAATATATTTCTTGATGGATCTTTGGCCTCCAGCATGGATAATCCACCATCCCCGGGCAGGAACTTGGTGCGCTGTTGTAACAGATAAGCTTGATCTCACACTCAAGATAAATGATAAGGTTAGAATGAATCAGTCAAATCCGTGGAGACATATTTGAAGCGGAATCGCAATATATCCATACTGACTCCCGCCTGGTGCCAACGTGGAGTCGCAGAGACCTGCCCAGGGTTCAGAGGATTAATGTAGATATCTCATATCCTCCTGAGGTCAATTTCGTCTGAAAAAAAATCTCACAAGATGAGCTGAAGCTAGATTACTACCTGAAAGTATCTCCGGATCAATCTATCATCACTTGAACCCCATCAGTTTATCACTCAAGTCTCCCTGTTCATAGTTCAAGGTGTATATTTGGTATGTATTTGTATTACCGAATAGTTGATTCCTAACAGGATGTACCATATAGGTAAGGTTGCTCTTACTCCATGTAGCTAGCCCCGCGATCCACTAGTATATAGTACACCTGCTAGAGACTGAGCTGATACCTATAATAGATTGAGTTTGAAGTTAGTACCTAGTGACATACGTCCTCGGAGTAGCCAAAATAGCAAATGATTAAACCCTTGGAATCAATGTCATGGACAATTAAGATACCGCCGGCAGTATATAGAGCGGTAAGAAGAAAGGCGGTATATATGGCGGTAAGACCTATCACGTGATCCACAACCCACAAGCCACGCGCCCGAATCCACTTTTCGCGTTGTTGATGAATCTTAATTGGCTACGCGCCCCCACCAACTCATCTCAATACCAATTTCATTCCTGACTGGTCTCCAATTCGTTTCAGGTATTACATACCGTCCTGTGACTACCTACTGGCAAGTAGTATATCGCTCACATCGTTCACTGTCCTCTGATAGTTTTCAGGACCAATTGCATCCAAAATGCCGTTCACTTTAGTGAGTCCGGTCCCTCTCTCGGAGGGATCGAAGCGACTGGCTCCAGAAACAGGTAAGTTTCACTTCCATTTCTAACTGGTGATACCGCATCTTGTCTAATATTCAATTTCCTCACAGAGCCAATTGCGAAGAGAACCAGAAAGAGACTGAAGGAGGCATCCGAGACCTCGCAACCAACCACTGCAAACGATCTCACCCAGAGTACCGATGGGGTCAATCGCGGCCGAGGAGAACCACCTGTGTGGGCCAATGTCCGTATACATTTCCTAAGCCTATGGCATTCGTCTCACAAATTACCGGGCTGGAATTGCTAATGGTCACAGACTCGCCAACAGGTTACCGATGCTCTTGAGTGGTACCGCTGTATGCAAGGCGGAGCTGCTCACAAGGATAAAAAATGCACTGGCTTCCTTTTGGATGGTGACAATGGCGACCGCTCTTTTATGAGTGACGAAGTCATCATTACTCGCATGTGAGTTTGAGATCTGTATTTACTCTGGTTATGTGAGTAATTGCTGACTTTATGTAGGGGTGGAGATTGCTGGAAAGACCAAGAGGGAAACCTGCACCTTAAAAAGGACCAGTCGCCAGATGGTGTGATCATCACATCGATCATGGCTAGTTTTGAAGAACAAAAGCCTGTGGGGATTGTCATCGGTAAGTCATTGCATCCTTCTTGACCCTTCGAGTGGGATGTCAAATTGACCTAAACGCATTTAGGGTCGAAGAATAATCTTCTGAAAATTGAAATCCCACACCGGTACTGTGTCATGGACTGGTTCCTCATCACGGATGTATGGATGGAGAAAATGGGCAATCATGCGGGCTACCGAGTTCGTTTGGAGAAACTGGATCTGTCGACCAAAGGCTGGTGGACAGAGCAGGGATCCGATGAGCCTCTCCCTCTCCCTCTTCGCCAGTCAAACCAACCTGCACCAAGCCGGAAGTGCGGGCAGTGCGGCAAATCAAGCCTGCAGATTTACATCCGACCTGGGTGGATGTGTCTTGAGCAATCATGCCCAAAGTTCTGGAAGTTCAGAAATACCGAGCCCAAGGATCTCGAATTCCACCCTAATTTCCTCAACTACCACCACCCCAGAGGTCCGGATATCCCAAACCCTGGTCCTTTGGCCGAGATTGTGGACCGAAATATTGAGCCATCAGAGGGAATTGCCGATCGTGAGGAATGGCGAGGCATTGTGTGTCCGGAGTGCCGAAAGTGCATTCAGCGCGTCACCTGGGACGCCTGGGATTGCGCAGACGATGCTTCCCGGGGACCTCAAGAGACTTGTTCCTACAAGGTTGTGAGAAAGATGCGCGAGGTTTCTCTTCAATCAGTCCTCGACGGGGTTAAGCCCTACTCCCCGAAGCAACTGGAATGTGCCATTGAACCAGTTGTCGACAAGGACTCACTCAAGCCATTTGAAATACGCACCTACCAGCTCCCAGGCGTCGGCTCAATCACGCATTTTGTTTCATGCGCGAGCATCAATGGGCGTACAGATGGCCCAAACGATATGTTCAGCCAACTTCAAAAGCTCGATCTTGGTCTTAGACGCTACCCACTTGGATCAGCTCAAGGTGAGAATGTTGAAGTTGAGAAAGCGAGAGCCAAACCGGCGAGAGTCAAGCCGGTGAAAGTCAAACCAGTGAAAGTCAAGCCGGTGAGAGTCAAGCCGGTGAGAATCAAGCCGGTGAGAACCAAGCCGGTGAGAACCAAGCCGGTGAAGGCCAAGCCGGTGAAGGCCAAGCCGGCGAAAGCCGAGTCATCTAATCGCCAATATGGCACTCGTGGTATTTTTTGATTTTTCCTTTCGAGCGAGTCCAATCAGAACCATGCTAACAATGCCCATAGTGAAAGGGACGCTCACTTGTCATTTTGCTGTGAACTATGTAAGTCACCAATATCTAAAGTTGAGAGATGGATTATTGACTTGAACCTAGGGCGTTCCTTACAAGTACGTGGTCTCCGTGGACTCCAAGGCTTTCAGCGATGCTCCTGCAGAAATCCTTACTGCTTTGGGCCGCCTGTCCTGGGCGACTGAAAAGGCCGTCACTCGTGTGGGCGATCAGTACCAGCCTCCCAACGAGCTGCTGGCCCTTGGATATTTCGAAGACATGAAAATCGGGGTGGGTTGGACCTTCTCCAAGAACAGTATTTGTGCCTTACTCTAACGTGCTGTTCGTAGTTTCATGACGATGGCGAAAGCGCTCTGGGCCCGACAATTGCGACCCTCTCCTTGGGAGCCCGCTCGAGAATGTACATCCGGATGAAATCCAAATACTACTTCGGAGTCACCGACGCCAATGTTCCTACAGCGGGTGATCCCGTTCTGTCAGGTTGTGTCAAAGAAGAACAGCGGCGATCGCTCAAGGAAGACTTCGAGGCGGGCGAAATCACCGAGGACGATTACAACAACCGGCGCAAGACTTTGCTTCGCAGGGGCAATAATAAGGGAAAGCCTCCGAGATTCCTGACACTCGAGCTGAAGCATGGTGACCTGATCGTGATGCACGGGGCCGAGCTGCAGAAGTACTACGAGGTTCGTCATATCCAAGCTCTATGCATTCGGCGAGTTGTTTGACTAACAAATACAGCATTCGGTGGAGCCCGACAAAGGACTGCGGTTTGCTTTGACTGCACGGTACATCGAATCCAAGGATGAAGCGGACCTCTTGAAGGGCGCATTCACGCTTCAGGACAACCAGGTTTACGACGGGCAGTGATGACAATCGGTCTTGACAGCATTTTACGGAGTTTGCGGCACTCCTTTCGGCATTGACCGGGCGTTGAGAGCATCTTTTACGTACGGTCCAGTCCTGAAAGGGATCTTTGATTTTTTTTTTTTTTTCCTTCGAGGAGGGCGGGATGGCGCAATGGAAGGTCGACAATATCTTGTCGATCAAATGCTTTTAATGAATATTGTCTTACTGGTTTAGGCCGCTTAATGAAGATATTTTAATGAATTTCTTGAAGCCATCACCACCATGAATACCGATGTCGGCTGAGGATCAAAGAGGAAAGCCGAGTGTAACTGTGCCGGAAGGCTCGCAGGACGATCTGCATGCCAAGCCCACCTTAATTCCAGTGCACTGTGAAAGGCAATTAGAAAGAGGGAGCAGTGCGTAGTAGTATGTTCCAATCAGCCGTTCGCCCGAATATCAGGACCATTAGTGCCTGTTCAGGGTCAATACCTAGGAGGGAGAGTGAACTTGAATCTGTAGGCAGATGGGGTGTCTACAAGTAGTAGAACTCTAGCATGCCTAACAAAGCGTAGTGATGGCCAAAAGATCCGGTGTGCTAATGGTAAAAATCACCCGTTTCTGCAGGCAAACAAACTACAGAGACTACTATTATCATCTCAGATTTTCCAAATCTGCTGCTATGATGATTGTCGGCGCCGCCATACTGCAGTTTCCAAGCTTCAACACCCTCGGCAGCCGCAAATCCATTATCCGAGGCAAAACCCCCCGTGCTCCACCCAATTTTTAGCACAAGTGGCATGATTAGCGTCATGACCCACACCACACTGGCTGCAGAGACGTCCAAGCTGGATGAGAACCACCAGCAGGCCAAAGTTCAGGCCTATCAAAGGCCCGGGGTCCGCGGGCCTCCAAATGGTCAATCATCGGACCCTCCGTCACCCTCGGCTACCCCCTTTCGGCTTGGAGGGGAACCAGTGAAGTCCGTTATCGAAAGGGCTTCAAGGTCACTTAGGTTATTTAGCCAAGTTACCGACTTCCCCGCACGAAGAATTCCCCGGATTCCCTCCCCCCTCTTCACTGGCACTTTCTCTTCCAATTCTTTACTCGGTGCATTCTTATTCGGGCGAATTGGCAGTGTCTGAACCAATTGTCCCTTGGAATTTACAGGTCGCAATCATCTTTGCAGACGCCCATTCTCGTTCTCGCTTCCCAGATCAGTCCCCAATTGAGTGACGAAATCGCCGAGGTACAAGCACAACCGAGCCACGATGGTCTTCCTACCCGACCAGCGATTCAGTCCGCTGGGACATGTCCCAGAAGACCTTCCGATCAGCGAGTTCATGCTGAATGAGAAGTATGGACGAGTGGCACACGCGCAGTCGCGCGATCCCTACACATGCGGCCTGACAGGCAAGACATACTCGTCGCGCGAGGTCGTGGACCGGGTTGATCACATTGCGCGAGGTCTCGCGAAGGAGTTTGGATGGTCGCCCAACCAGGGTACGGAATTCGACAAGACATTGGCTGTCTTCAGCGTGAACACGGTACGTGGAAAGCATTTGCGCAAGCAAAGGAGAAGGTAGCAAACTGACCCTTGGCTCGGTAGATTGACTCGCTGCCCTTCTTCTGGGGTGTACACCGACTAGGCGGTGTTATTTCGCCCGCTAATGCTGCATACTCGGCCGTTGAGCTGAAGCACCAGATTTTGGACTCTGGCGCAAAGGCCCTTTTCACTTGTGTTCCGCTTCTGTCGGTCGCTTTGGACGCTGCGGCTCAGGCTGGATTGCCCAAGAGCAAGATCTATTTGATTGATGTGCCTGCGCCTATTCTCGGAGGCGCGAAGGTACCAACCGAATTCAAGTCCGTCTGCCGGCTGGCCGAAGCTGGAAAGTCACTCCCGGCGTTGGAGCCGTTGAAGTGGGGACCTGGAGAGGGAGCACGACGCACAGCATTCCTGTGCTATTCCAGTGGAACTTCTGGTCTGCCGGTACGTTGCACGAAGAGATTCATTTGTGGTCGATCGCCAGGCATTATTCTAATACTGTATCTAGAAAGGTGTGATGATCTCCCACCGAAACGTCATTGCAAACACCCTGCAGATCCAGGCATTCGAAAAGAGCCATCGTGATGCAAAGCAACCCAAGGATGGATCTGTATACTCAGATGTCAGCCTCGGCCTGCTCCCGCAAAGTCACATTTACGCCTTGGTCGTCATCTGCCACGCGGGCGCTTACCGTGGAGACCAAATTATCGTCCTGCCCAAGTTTGAGCTCAAGTCATACCTCGCATCGATTCAGAACTTTAAGATCACTAGTCTCTTCCTGGTTTGTTTCCTGCAGTCTCTGGTAATGGCCGATAGCTAACAACTCGAAGGTTCCTCCAATTATCATCAACATGATCCGCAGCCAGGACGTCTGCTCGAAGTATGATCTGAGCTCCGTGAAGACTCTTTTCACGGGAGCTGCCCCATTGGGTATGGAGACTGCAGCCGACTTCCAGAAGATCTACCCCAATGTTCTTATTCGCCAAGGATACGGTAAGAGTCAACGTCTATCAAAACTAAAGTAAATTCTCACACTCAATGCACAGGTCTCACCGAAACGTCTACCGTTGTTAGCTCAACACACCCCGATGATATTGTGCTCGGCTCCTCCGGTTGTTTGATCCCTGGCTTTGAGGCCCGCATCATGTCTGCCGAGGGCCAGGAGATTACTGCCTACGATACCCCAGGCGAACTGGTGGTGCGATCCCCTAGTGTGGTACTGGGATACCTGAACAACGAGAAGGCCAACAAGGAGACGTTCGAGGACGGATGGATGCGTACCGGCGACGAAGCGGTCGTTCGCAAGGGACCCAAGGGCACAGAGCACATCTTCATCGTCGACCGCATCAAGGAGTTGATCAAGGTTAAGGTTCGTTGCCCCAATTGCAAACCCAGAATTTGTAATCTCAACTAATTCCAAATGAATAGGGTCTACAAGTAGCACCCGCCGAGCTTGAGGCGCACCTCCTCACTCACCCCGCCGTGGCAGACTGCGCCGTCATCGCCATCCCCGACGACGCAGCCGGAGAAGTCCCCAAGGCTATTGTCGTCAAGTCAGCTTCCGCCGGCTCCGATGAAGCCGCTGCCGAAGCGATCAAGAAACACGTTCAGGATCACAAGGCTCGCCACAAGTGGTTGAAGGGCGGTGTTCGGTTTATCGATGTGATTCCCAAGAGTCCCAGTGGAAAGATCTTGCGTCGCATGTTGCGCGACCAAGAGAAGGAGGCTAGGAGAAAGGCTGGTGCCAAGATCTAGATTCTAGAGTCTGGGTTTGATTATTTTGAGACTATTTTTGCGGACATCTTGATTTGTGTCGCGAGTTCAAGCGAGAGTAAATTTTGGCCTTGGCTGGATATTTGGTTGTTGGATAGTCAATAGAACGAATACAGACATATATGAACTGAGCTTATATTCTCACAAGGGGCGTTTTACGTGTAGTTTAGAGATGACTGACAATACAGTTTGCCAATCATCCATATCTAGATTTAACTATGTGAGACCTGAATTGTGTGGGCCGGTGGCGGCCGGAAACGAATGCCCGTGTACCTGGTTCGAAATTGTCTCGCAAATGTCCCTTGTGAGCGGTAACATCCTCGAAGATAGATAGAGATTCACGATCAAGAATAGTATGTCGAACCCTTGAATACCACTGTAGTTCGGCATATTATTTGAGACAACTAAGCCGAGCTCGGCACGGCATAAACCCCGCTATCCCCCCATAGCTCATTGCCTGCAAAACATCAATCTACCCCTATCGAATCTTGCGATATATCGCTTCGGGTCCCAATTGATATACAGAGCTCGAGCTACCAGGATTTTCAATCGCAACCTTATATCAGGGCCACCTACCATCCAACCATCCAGGCTTTCCGCAGGCACAACACCAGCAAAATGGCCGGAAATCCCCCGCACGATCCCACCTTCTTCCAAGACTTTGAGGTCCACGATGTTGTCTACAAAACTGTGGATGGCCATGATATTTCATTGTCGATTCTCGTTCCGAAGACTTTATTGTCTGAGGTGAACGGCTCGCATGGAAAGAGACCCGTTATTACTCGGTTCCATGGCGGCTTCTTAGTGGGAGGGACCCGCACCTATAGCGACTGGTTTCCCAAGTGGTCTGTAGAAATTGTCTATTCCCAGCGGACGTCTATTCTCGGACTGTCACTGATATTGGAACAGGCTCCCTGAATTGGCCCTCTCGAGGCAAGCGATCCTGGTCACACCAGACTACCGGCTCCTGCCCGAGTCCCATGGCCTCGACATACTCTCCGACCTGGATGACTTTTGGTCCTGGATGCAACATGGTCTCGAAACAAGCCTTCTGAGCGCCTATCCTTCTTCTACTATCAAGCCCGATCTGGACAAAATCCTTGTGGCAGGCGAAAGTGCTGGCGGCTATCTTGCAGCGCAAAGCATGCTACTTCACCCAGAGATTAACATCGCGGCTGTCATTTTGGTCTACCCAATGGTCCATCTCCGCGACCGATTCTGGGATGAGAGCTATGAGAAGCCAATGTTCGGTACATTCCACGTACGTGAGCATCCAGTTCTTCCCAAGAGCATAGCTAATCTCTCACCGACAGCTACCATTCGACAAAGTCGAGCAGCATCTCCGCGAATTACCAGACGGTCCAAACGTCACAGCCGACGAAGGTCTCGAAAAGGGGGGAGAGACAAACCGAACCGACTTAGCAATTAGAATGGTCCAGAATGGTAAATTCCTGGATTTCCTCGGCAGACAGTCAGAGGTATTTCCGGTTGAAAATATCTCCCGGGCGACGAAGCTGCCGCCATTTGTTTGGCTGTTCCACGGGAAGCAAGATATGGCAGTGCCATTTTATGGAAGCGAACGGTTTGTTGAGGAGCTTCGCACTCATAAGCCAGAGGTGAATGTTAGATTTGAGGGGTATGAGGGTGATCATGGGTTTGATAATGATGAGACAATTACGGAAGGATGGATGAAAGATGGAATGATTGAGGTGGCCAGGTATTGGTAAGGTCTGAAAAATGTTGGTATAGATCAAGTTGAGGATATACTGTTCTGGCTACATTGATGATTCGATATGATGGGATACACATCCGTTTGATAGCGTTGATAAAGAGCCATCGATAAGAGATAAGATGTTTGCACTGTTTGCCGGCCGCGGGGATGCGGATTTCTAAGCGGGGAGGTGGACAGAAAAAAAAAGAATCAGCTTCAGCTCACCCATTCCGCCACCCTTCACGATAAATTAGAGATACCCGGCTGTTGTGCCCTCGATTTCTTTTGGAGATAGGAATTCGCCGCTTTTTGTTTTCCAAATTCACCTCATAGGTCCCCAAATTGGACCTCTCAATATTTCACCACCTGTTCCATCTACAAAGCTCTAAACCCATTCGTCCAACATGTCGTCACAAGATCCCCGCCGCGAGGGCGAAGAGGACATGTACATTGGCGCAGATGAAGCCGAGGAGGTTTTCGACCGTGATGAGGACCACCCCATGGATTCCGAAGGCGAAGACGAGGACCAGCCTATGACCATCGAGGAGGAGCTCACCTTCCAAAACGACTCATCAGCACACTTCGACTCGCACGAAGACTCGATCTTCTGTGTCGCGCAGCACCCAGTGCACAATAACATCGTCCTAACCGGCGCTGGTGACGACACTGCCTACATTTTCGACTCTACGCCCCCCGAGAAGCCCGTCCTCCCCCGGAGCTATGAATCAAACCCTCAGCCGCGCGAGCGCGAGTCTCAGGTCGCTCTGGCTAAGTTGGATGGACACACCGATACCGTCAATGCGGTGGCCTTCACCGAGCCTGCCGGTGAATATGCCTTGACAGCGGGTCTGGATGGCAAGCTCCGCGTGTGGCGGGATACCTCGCCCAGGAGCCGTGGAGAGGCCTGGGAGTTTGTCGCCGAGGCCCAGGAGGTAGAGGAGATTAACTGGGTTGCAGTTTGCCCTTACCAGCAGGGTAACGAGGAGAAGCGCAACGTTGTTGCCATTGGCGCCAACGACGGCAGCACCTGGGTGTTCCGTATCGATGCTATGGATTCGCAGCCCATCTCCATGGTCCAGAGTTTCTTCCAGCACACTGCGTCCTGCACTGCTGGTGCATGGACGGCAGATGGTAATTTGCTCGCTACCGTGTCTGAGGATGGAAGTCTCTACGTTTACGATGTCTTCGGAGCCGCCGCTGCAGCTGGTATCTCTGGATCCTCCGGTACCAACGTCGTTGTCGCCTTGACCGCAGAGGATCAGCGATTCGCTGTTGAGGGAGGCCTGTACGCCATCGCTATCTCGCCCGGTGGTGGTATTGCCGCCGTGGGTGGTGCTGAGGGTCACATCAAGGTTGTTGGTCTTCCTCGACTCTCTGGCGGCCCCCAGGCTGCCAAGGGTAAGGGTGCTCAGTCGACCACTACTTCTGCCGCCGGTACTATCCTTGCCGATCTCCAGGCGCAATCGGATGGCATTGAGACTCTCTCCTTCTCGCAACCACCACTTACTCTTCTCGCTGCCGGCTCCGTCGATGGCTCCATTGCGCTGTACGATGCTGCTCATCGCTTCGCTGTCCGCCGCCACATTCGGGAAGCTCACGAAGGCGCCGCCGTGGTCAAGGTCGAGTTCCTGTCGAGCCGGGCGCCGACTCCGGCTCCTCGTCCCGGTCCCCTTGCATCTGCTACTGCCGCGGGTCAGGGACGCTCATATCTGCTTACCTCCGTCGGACTCGATGGTGTTGTCCGGCGATGGGATGCCCGTGGTGGTACCACTGCCGCTGCTCAGGGTCTGCTGAAGGAGTGGAAGGGACATATGGGTGCTTCCGAGAACGAAGAGGGCGAGCAGGCTGGTGGTATCATGGGTTTCGTCCAAGGATTCGATGGGAAGCGCATTGTCACTGCCGGCGATGATGGTATTTCATTGGTCTTTGAGGAGGAATAGAGGAATAGTTGTATAGAGTATTGTTGCCCACGTATATTTGGGAGATTTATGATATCATGTTACACCATAGAGGGGGATTTGGGAAAACATGTAGCGTCCCTTCAACCCATCTGAAATGAAAAGTCAATCATTTGGTATACTCCATCAAGTAACTCATTCCCGATTGTATTGCATCAAGGCATCAATAGTTGGTGGTAACAAAAAGGACTTGTTGTAGTAATTGAACATAGACTATTTACACTCGACAAATCAACCCATAGCACCGTCTGCAAGCCACACTCCCCATGACAAGGAGCTGACAGGTCCGCCTTTGTACAACGAATGCCGTTCACGGTGACGAAGCCACCACTGCCACCATAGCAATGACCCGATTCTATGACTCGTGCTGGGATAAGACGACTCGGTCTCGTCGGTTGGGGTATTCTTTCTCCACTCGATTCTTCGTCTGTCGGCGGATTTATCTTCTGATCCTCCTCCTGAACATCCACATTTAGTGGTGGGCCTCGCCGTGGTGGTGCTCCTCCTTCAGGAAGAGGTGCTCATATGCGCAGTAGGCAGTGAAAGCGACGGTCGCAATGCCCAGGCCGGGGAAGAGGCCCTTGAACCGGTTCCACCGGGTGAAGGGGCCAGTGTAGCGCCAGGTCTCACTAAGAAAGAGGTTAAAATGAAGCTCAATGCCCGTTCAGAGGACCGGGTAATCAAGAGCGTACTTGCGAGCCCAGGGATCCCGCTTAGCGTAGACCGAGGACGGAGAGGCCGCAGCCTTGAATTGGGCGATATCGAAGCCGGTGGGGTTTCGGGCTGGCATTTTCGCGAATGTGAAAAGGAATTGAGAAGAGACAGAGAGACGGAAGGAGGGCGCAGGGAATCTCGAATGAAGCCACAGAAAGCGAAGGACGTGAAGCCGGAGCGGTGCGCTTGGCAGAATGCAGGGACGCTATACCCGATACGGAGGGTCATAGCTCTCCCGCCTTTCGAGGGACGAAACTGACCCTCACATCCATGCGCAGTCTTCAGCTCACACCACAATGCCTCCTCCTCCTGGCAGATTCGGGCCGCAGGGCCTAGGCGCTCCATATACGCTTCAACAGGCTCATCTGCAATCTCAACATCCCGCTCATGCCCAATCCGCTAACAGCGCTCTACCTCCCCCTTCGCTCGGTGGCCATCCTGGTTTCGCCGGAAATCCGAACACCAATATGAACCCATTCACTCTGTCTAGTGCCGGCGTAGCAAATGGCATGTCTGTCGCTGGCTTTGGAGGTGCTGGTGCTGATGGTGGTGGCACCGGCCTTGCAAGCCATGCGGCCCAGATGGGCTTTGCTCGTGGAGCCCAGATGCAACAGCAGCAACTAAGTCAAGGCCATGATGGGCGGCTAGCACTCGATCCAAAGGGAGGTCCCGTCAAGACTCGGATACGCGATGTATGGAAACACAATCTGGCCCACGAAATGGCCATTTTGAGACAACTAGTGGACAAATACCCATATATCAGCATGGTAGGCCACTGAACACCGATTCCTCGAATTTCACGAGGGTACCGATCTCTCCAGATGAGATGGATACCTCTGTCATTTTTATAAACACCAAGGCTGATTGTGTGATTCACCAATTTAAGGATACCGAGTTTCCAGGAATCGTTGCGCGACCGATCGGCTCATTCACGAACAAAGCAGATTATCATTATCAAACCCTCCGATGCAACGTCGATCTGTTGAAAATGATTCAGCTCGGGATCACTCTGTTCAACGAAGATGGGGAGGTCCCCCCGGCCACAGCCACGGATTCGAATGGACAACCATACGGCAACGCCATGATGCCCACACCATGTACATGGCAGTTCAACTTCCGGTTCTCATTGGACGGCGATATGTATGCCCAGGAGTCAACAGCGATGCTGGCCAAGTCCGGAATTGACTTTAACCTGCATGAAAAGAACGGCATTGATCCCTTTGAATTCGGCTCATTGTTGATCAGCTCCGGACTCGTGCTACTGGACGATGTGCACTGGGTCTCTTTCCACTCCGGCTACGACTTTGGTTACTTGATGAAGATTATGCTTTGCTCTCCCTTGCCCGAAAACGAAGAGGAGTTCCATAAACTTCTCACCATATTCTTCCCGTCTCTTTACGACATCAAGTATTTAATGAAGCACGCCGGTCGCAACCAAGCAGTGAACGACTCCCCCCTCACACAAGCCGCTGCTCAAATTCTCACCAATCTCGGCCAAAAATCCGGTCTCCAAGACATTGCGGACGAGCTGGGTGTCAAGCGGATGGGTATCGCGCACCAGGCCGGGTCTGACTCCCTGGTAACCGGCGAGATCTACTGGAAAATGCGCCAGCTGGTCTTCAATGGCAAGATTGACGAAAGCAAGTATTCGGGCCAGATCTGGGGCCTGAATGGTCAAATGCCGGCAATCAATTACCATATGGCTCAGCAGACACCGAACCTGAACGGTGCCACCATCTATTCCGCCGCTGGCACGCCCAGCACTCCCAATAACTCCCACACGCCCCAACATCACTCCGGCTACCCAACGCCTGGTCGATAAAGTATGAGATATGAACAACGTGGAAGGAACGGGAGGACGGGTTGATACGATTTGATGCATGTACATAAGCACAAGGCCTCTGTGCTGGTTTTTCCTTCGATGTCTTCGGTATTGTCTTCTCTCGCCTGTCGCTTTTGCATAGGTCCCATCATTCAAGTCGGGATCTTTCTGTGCGTCTGGGGGAGGTGTTCTTTTCGGGGTATCGGGAGGGTGTACGGTGTTTTTCTTTTGCTGTTTTGCGTTTCTAGTATTCATTCTCCATTCGTTTTTGTGTCTTTGCGTGTTGATTTGGCTGGTACCTGAATCCATTTTCGTGGCGTTTGGGCTTTCGGGCCTTCTTTTGCCTTTTTGCTATGGTCTTCATCGCGTTCCATACTTCTAGGTAGAGTGGGGAGTCTCATGTACAGCGGGATCTTCAATTGTCATTTCAGTGCCAAGCTGGCGTCAAATATTCTTCCCGAGTACGCAGTAAAGAGTAAAGCACGAACCTATACTATCCGAAAGCTGTTACTATTATTCATTAGCACTGGAATTGCATCGCCAAGTATACTGTTTCCGCATTGAGGGGCAGGATGCGATCTCACAAGCCCCGCGTTACAAATGCCATGAGTAACTTCCACACAGGAGACAGTTAGTCAGAGTGTTATCTGCTCGCAAGCATCGGGTTGCCTCTTTCGAGTGCTCGATGCATAGACTATACACGCTAAACCCAATCAAGTAAAGAGATCCGGCCTCCGCAAATGGGCCTCTCTTATCTAATCGATACAGCAGGGGACATAGCTCTCCAATGGAGTGGTGCTAGATTTAAATACCTTGAGCTTCCCACAGAGAGTGCTTGAATCAGGTTCATTTCAAGATTAAGTGCGGTCATCATTGACATATTGGTGACTGTTCACCTGCCCGACTTCCTTACGATCTACCCTCTATACACTTCGACAGCGCCCATTGAACTATATCCAACCACTAGCTCGACATACATCACACAGCAGTAATGGTTCTTGAACGCCTCCAGCAGTTGGCCCATCAGGTCACTGCGACAGCTGCACCTCCGCATCCTTTTGATCCCCTCACCTCGGCGGAGATTGATGCCGCGGTAGCTATTATCCGAAAAGAACATGGCTCACTCAACTTCAACGCTGTGACTCTCTATGAGCCGCGGAAGGCCGAGATGATGGCCTGGGTGGCCAACCCAGAGAGTGCACCTCGCCCAGTACGAAAGGCCGATATTGTTGCCATTGCACCAGGTGGCAAGGTGTACGATGGTGTAGTCGATCTTGAGAGTAACAAGATTGTGGAATGGAAACACACTCCGGATGTGCAGCCGTTGATTACCATGGAGGATTTGCAGGAGGTTGAGCATGTGGTGCGCAAGGATCCCAAGGTCATTGAGCAATGCGGTATTATTGGAATTCCTGCAGAGGATATGCACAAGGTGTACTGTGATCGTGAGTGCAAACCGCCCTAGATGCTTTGACAATACAGCGGCATTGAGCTAATCATTCATTTAGCCTGGACGATTGGATATGATGAGCGCTTTGGCAGCGGCGTGCGTCTGCAGCAGGCCCTCATGTACTACCGACCCCATCCCGATGACTCACAATATACCTATCCCCTCGACTTCTGCCCCATCTTCAACGCGGAGACCAAGCAGATTATTCACATTGATGTGCCTCCGGTGCGCCGACCCATTAACAAGGCGCCCCCAAATAACTATCACCCGGCTTCTATTGAGCAGGAGGGCGGCTTCCGGAAAGACATCAAGCCAATCCACATCACTCAGCCCGAGGGCGTTTCATTCGAAATCAAGGGACGGATAATTGAATGGCAGAATTGGAACATCCACGTCGGCTTCAACTATCGTGAAGGTATTGTCCTGAACAACATCACATTCAATGACAAGGGCAATGTCCGACCAGTGTTCTGGCGCCTCTCCTTGGCAGAGATGGTGGTTCCCTATGGAAACCCCGAACACCCACACCAGCGGAAGCATGCCTTCGATCTTGGTGAATATGGCGGTGGTTACATGACCAACAGTCTGGCCCTTGGCTGTGACTGCAAGGGTGCCATTCACTACATGGACGCCTCGTTCGTCAACCGAGCCGGTGCCTCCACCGTCATCAAGAACGCCATCTGCATCCACGAAGAAGACGCTGGTATTCTCTTCAAGCACACCGATTTCCGCGACGAGTCAATCGTGGTGACTCGCGGCCGCAAGCTCATCATCTCGCAAATCTTCACAGCTGCTAACTACGAGTACTGTGTGTACTGGATCTTCCACCAGGATGGTACCGTTCAGCTGGAGATCAAGTTGACCGGTATCCTGAACACATACGCCATGAACCCGGGTGAGGACACGAAGGGTTGGGGCACCGAGGTATACCCCGGTGTCAACGCGCACAACCACCAGCATCTCTTCTGCCTGCGCGTGGATCCTAACATCGACGGACCCAACAACACAGCCTTCCAGGTAGATGCTGTTCGTGGCCCGGGCGAAGTTGGCAGTGCCGAGAACAAGTACGGCAATGCCTTCTATGCAAAGAAGACCAAATTCAACACTCCTCGTGAAGCCATGTCCGACTATGACGGTTCCACCAGCCGTACCTGGGATATGGCCAACACCAACAAGCTCAACCCATACAGCAAAAAGCCCGTCTCCTATAAGCTTGTCAGCCGTGACGTGCCTCCACTCCTTCCCAAAGAAGGCGGTCTAGTCTGGAAGCGTGCTGGATTCGCGCGTCACGCGGTTCACGTCACTAAATGTATGCAATTTCTCTCCCCTCTAACCCCTTTTGCTCCGCCTTGACAAAATTCTAACCACATTCCAGACTCCGACGACGAAATCCACCCCGCAGGCCGCCACGTTCCCCAAACTTCCGGCGAACCTTCACAGGGTCTGCCCGCGTGGATTGAGTCCGCTGGATCCGACTGCTCAATTGACAACACTGATATCGTCCTCTGGCATACATTCGGCCTTACTCACTTCCCTTCGCCCGAAGATTATCCCATCATGCCGGCTGAGCCTATGACATTGCTCCTTCGTCCTCGCAACTTCTTTGATCGCAATCCTGTCCTCGATGTCCCGCCCAGCTATTCGCGGACACCGACGCAGGTCGCGTCTGGAGCGGGAGCTTGTGGGTGCAAGAAGAGCGATGGATCAAGTGTGTTGGTATAAGATGACGGCAGATGCATGTTGATAGTAGTTGTCTTTTAGCTTTGATTTCTTCATTCTGTGTGTATATATGATTGATTACCATGACCTTGAATTGTGAATTTCCCCAGACGCCGCCCTTGTCTCAGATGATCATTAAAATGTATAACTTGTGTAGAGGTATTTTCAGGAGATTAGGTTGAAAACAACTATTGTGTGCCAATTTCCCACTAATTTCACCCTCCTAATTGGTATGCCTTGCAGACGACCAAATCAGTCATCCCCGACAATGCGCGAGTCTGGTCAGATATTAGCGTTTTCTTCTATATCTTCGCTGCATCAGCAATGGGGTTAACAAAGGTACCTCCATATAAAAGGAATCGATCATATTCCTGAGTATGTAAGCAACAAGTGCATTGTTTCGGGCAGTCTTCAGCTGGAAGGCAATTGCAGGCAAAGTTTGTTGTGGTATTAGAAGCATCGGAGGAATTTGGGGCAGCTGGCAGATGAGTGATATCCACTGCGCGCGCATGGCTGAATGGAAAAAGAGCAAGGAAAATCAAAATCCAATGCATGCTGACCGGTTCGTGTTTGGAGAGAACTATTTGACAAGTAACTGTCTCTTATAGATCTTATGAATCGTCATGACCTTTGTACGTCTATTCTACTGGCAACGTCATACATTTTCAGATCATTGGTTCTCTCGAAGAATATTGCATTCTACGTTCAGTATGGTCTCGACAATTTGATCACGACAGGGTAGTGAAGGGCTGGCATTCTTCTGCGACTTTTGAGGGCTCCACTTCCCGCCATCAACGCCAAATAAGCATGTTGGCGCTGGATGCCTTAAATTCCTGTGGGCCTCGTAAGGGAAATAAGGGAAACAGATTTGCTTGGCCAAGCATAAGGTATGCCGAGATAAGAGACCCGACATTCTTTCCCCATCTTGGCTTCAGTGGCTCGCAAAGGACCCCTCAGCTCCTCCTTCTCCTTACTGGCACTGCCACTATCCATGATATAAAACTGCAATGTCTTCCATCACGGTGGTGAGAGGGAGAATACAATATTAGAATTAAATTTGGCTATCTACATACGCCGGTAAAGTCCACAGGACTCCAAGATCACTTTTTACCTTAAGAATACCGAGTGAGTTGTCACAAAAGCATGCACGAAATCATGACATACATGAATGCTTATAGGACTCAAATATGAAGTGGATCCATTCCGAGCCTTGTCCATGGGGACATCTCGAACTGATTCATCGCGGTCCAGCATCGCCAAAGATACTGTCGAGACTCGAGCCGTTTGCAAGTCACATCATGGAAAGGTGGACCCAGACTTAGGGACCCGCAACTTTTGCATAGTCGGACTGGCATTTGGATGGATTTTTGCATCCCTGTCTCTTATTACAGGATCGATTATGCTCAGCTCCGACCACTTTCCAGTCCCGTCATACGTGAGATTGAAAGTCATCATGGTCAACTTCTTCTTACATACTATGCGACCCGGCAAGCCCTATCCTCCCAGTCATCGCATACAACAACTACATCAGGGAACGTCAGTACTAGTACAACTACTGTTGAACCTCCTCGTAACAATTATCCTCGACACGACGAATTACATACATGCCACGACCCTCAAATGGGCACTTTTCAAAGAAGGCCGGCTCAAATTCAACTCAAACGTGCGACTTTTCACCAGCGCCCGTGCACACGGACCCAATAGCTGGTATATGAACTCGATTTCCCTTCTTGGGTTGGCTATTTCATACGGCGCCACCTCGGCCGCCATCACAGATGTGGTTATTGTTGGACAGTGGGACGAAAGGACACGCGAAGTGGAGTACGGTCCGTCGGAAGCATCAGATATCATCGATATCAACGGCCTAGCGATACTCGCTCTTGGCGTTGGGGTTTTCTTACAAGTCAGTGTGTCAACTTACAGCTTATTATGCAGTAGCCAAGTGAAGACCTGGAACAACACTCTTCTGTCCAATGCAAGAGCATGGCTTGATGGCAAAGAGGCGACCGATGACTCGTCCGAGGATCTGTGCTCGGAGTTCACCTTCACATCCCAGGAGATCCAAGACTCAATGCTCGATATAGCACCACATACTCAGATCGTTCGACGCCTCATCTGGGGATTCTGTGCGGTTTTCACCGTTTGGTCCCTATCACAAGGGATTGTGGTCGCAACCAACGGCTACATGGCGGAGAATTTCGGTGATTTCTCAAGCGGTCCGGAGGGATACTGGAGGTTCTACGGAGCCTTATACTGGGACTACAAAAGAATCACCAAATCGCCCCCGTATTGGCTTGGATTAATCATCCAAATCATAGCGCAGTCTTTTCTCACATTTGCGTTGCATTGCGTGGAGCTACTATTCAATCTTTCGCGTGATGAAGCGGCATGGCGCGAGCTGGAAACGGTTGGCGTCGATGCCGAACCCTCTATGAAATCCAATTTTAGCAGACAGGCGCTGATCATGTTGGCGATGAAGGCGATTATACAGTGGGTCTTTGGGTATGGGATCACTGCGGATGTGTCGGTCAATATTGCGCTTTTACCGATCATTGCTCTGATGGTTTTGTTCGTTATCTTGGCCATTGGGTCAGAATACATGTTGAAGAAAAGGCCCAAGGGCAGCCTTCCTGCATCCTATGGCAATTTCGATCGAGTCACCAAGCTTGTGGATGATTGGGATTATGCTCGCCTTTTCTGGGGTGACAAAGGTTGTTTCAAGGATGGGATGTGTCGTGCGGGAACAGCTGGTCAACGTTTACCGGACTTGAAGCCGGATACTCTCTATTGCTGTCATAAAAAGGAGGATTAGTTTTCAGATATTCAATGCTTGCAGCGGGTATAAAAGATCGTCCCGTTATTTTTGTGCTTTCACATTGTTTTTCGTGGTTTGAAAAGCCCAACGGGTTAGCTAACAAGACGCTACGCAATCCTCAGTAGCATGGCCGTAAAGAAGGATAACTGTATTGCTGAAGACAAGTGACTTTCTTTCCTGTCATCAATGCACGGGAGGTGATCTCTGGGTAGATTCGGTCGGAAAAGGAAAATGGTGAGTTTGAAATAAGTACATGATCAAATAGATAGGCCTCCGATCGCGATTTGGATTGGTTCATCGCTACGCAGTACTACTCTTGCAGATCGTTCTTGAAAAAGTCTCGATATGGATTCATCCACGAGATAAGATGGGGATCGGCATCATGCCTGTACGAACTGGTGATCCTACCCTGCAGAGTTATAAGAATCCGGGTTTCCAAATTTTGGAGGATAATCTTTTCAAATTCATCATATACTTTTTCCGTACTAGATTACGAGGGTATGAGGACTAGGCTCAAGCGAAGACCAGGCCCTTTGGGAACAATGTCCCTTATGATAGCTCACGCTATAAATGAGCGCTGAAGCTGATATACACCAAGTATTGATATAGATAGAGTTTTTTGAACGAAAACGAGATTTATGTGACAGAACTTACTATCTTCAATGCAAATGTAGGTTGCCTTGTGCTGCATAAAGTATCACTATCATGTCTTGGAAGTCTTTGTTTTTCTAGCTGACTTATACCTTTTAACCCCTGAGTACAAAGTGGCTCAGTAGATACTACTCTCCTGATTGCCCCTCTGAAATGTTAAAATCTCCGTCTATATCATTCATATGTCACTATACCAGCTTGTGAGTATAAAGGTTCTTTGTTAACAAACGATAAACTACCTAATCTCACTACACCTTAAGGAGAAATTTGTGTGCTCTGTGCTCTTGCTCGGCGAGTGGGGGCCGAAGCCTTCAAGATGGGGTATTTGAGTTAATATTTCAAACTGACTCAAAAAGAGAAATGATCTGCCTGCGCTGCCCACTAGCTGGCCCGTTCCTGACTGACTACTTGGGGTTCGTCGGCAGCTAAAATTTCGAGGTCCACACTGTCTCAATTTTAGACCTCCGCGCCGGTCAATAGTCACGGCCTGACATCGAGATCCCCGCGCCTGTGCACCTCTTCAAGCCTGCACCTGCATCTCTGTAGATCATAGTCCCACTAACGCGAGATTCTTGGCTTCACGAGCAGAGAAAGTCAAATACCCTCGTTTTCAGGTCACTAGTTTCTTGCCAGCTGCAGTAGTGTATCGCACCTTGAAGCCCGGCACTGTCAAATCAGGAAACCCCTGAGTCGTTGCTGCACTTCCAAATGTTAACGGTACTTTTGAATATAGACTGAAGATGCAGTCAAAACACAATAATTTGTCATGGCGAAACGGTTCATAATAAATGGATCTCACCTTCCGTCGATTCTTGCATGTTTAGTCAACCCTCGTTGCCATCATCTCGAGACTCGGTCTACGAAGTACACTCATTACAGCCTACTCTATACAGTCATTACCTCAAGCACAATGCAGTTCAAGAACATCATCCTGGCTGTGGCCCTGACCCTGACTACTTCCGTCTTCGCCGCTACGAGCGCCTCTGACCTCGCCATTGGCTTGCAAAACAACATTGCCGGACTTGATATTGGCCAGAAGCAGACCACTCTGCTCTTGAACCACCTCAGCCACCATGCGGCCGGTGTCACTGCCGATGTGCGTGAAGTTCTAATCCGAGGTTTCAAAGATATTGATACACTTATGAACGGAACAGCTAATCTTCATTGCAGGATGTTGTCTCCTCCTACAACGCCACTGCTACCGCCGAGGCCGAGGACTTGGAAATGATGAACATGATGCAGATCGACGAGGCTCCAAGTGATTCCATTCAGATGGTTCTCTGCCAGGCCTTCCACGGGGTAAGATGAGCAATTCTTCATTCCCGAAAGCCTACTCTCAAGATACTCTTATTCACAAGACTCGGGATGCTAACGAGAATTCTTGCCCGGAATATAGTTTGCTCTGAGCAGTATTGAGGCCAACAACGCATTCGTCGATTACGCCATGTTCTTCAACAACGACCAGCGCAAGACTCTGCGCGCAGCCATTGCTAAGAACAAGGACAACGTTGCTGTACGTTGATTGTTTGCTCAATGTCGTTAATATCTAATCTCACTTGCAAATGTATAGGGTTTCCTCGATCGCGTCGCCAGCAAAGCATTGCCCTTCTGCGTCTCTACCATCAAGATTGACAACTCTGCTATCTACGGCTCCCTCGACAAGGCCTCCAAGGCCCTTGATCTCAAGGAGTCTCTGCTTTAGAGCTCCCCATGTCAAGCTTCTTGAGGGCTGGCGTTCGGTGAAAGTCCTCGCAGATGTGGTGTGAAAGAAACCGAGTCGTCAAGATTCTCGGTTGTCCAAAAGTTCCATTCGATCCAGATGCAGCCAGAGTTAAGCCAAATGTTTGATAGCGTCTACATCCTCCATTCTCAGCTATGACCTTTCTTTTCAACCAACAATATCATAATGTGAAAAGATCGTCTGATTAGCTGCTATATCATTATCTAATACACAATTTGCATAGCGAAGTCAAGGAACTATTAACTTGTTTTATTGTGAGCAATTTTATAACTATGTGCAGATCAAGAAATAAATTATTAAAGTAGCCGCGACTCCGGATGGAGTCCAGCAAATCATGAACATGTCGAAGTTTTGATGAACGCAAGTCGACTATCTTGTCGGGACTCAAATCTGAACAAATTTCAGAATATCTCCAAGCAATCTTTCGGCATGTGTGACATTAAGAGCTAGGGCGAATATTAGTAAGTCGTATATTCCACGAAAAGAGAGTAGAGCAGATGGAGATTCTTACCATGGGCCGCCTGCTCATAAAGTTCCACCTGAACTCTCGGAATGATCTCCTTGACTATCTTTGTGCTCTTTTCATACGGGGCCCCCGTATCAGAGTCCCCATGAACACAAAGAATAGGCACATGAGAATCTTCTCCAAGTCGCAAGAGCTTCTCGTTGAAATCAGCTTCCCGGACAATATGAGCGCAGCGCTGGATAGCCAGCCCATCGGCATCTTCAACGATTCTCTCATTTTGTCTCAATACTTCAGGAGACACAATGAGCCCCGAAGTTCCCACTATAACTCCAGGAAGGGCAGCATGGACAAAGTCGGCTCGGGCCTTTTGAAATCCAGTGCAGATATCATCCCAGACTGCCTTTGGTCCTGTGCTTCGGTTGTCCTCTCCTGGTAATTTGCCTGGAAGTGCCGGGGCAACCCAAATGAGTCCCTACATTTAGTTAGCAATGTTCTCAAATAAATAGTAAGATCGAAGCAGGGTCCCTACCTTGCAATTCTTCCGAAGATAATCACTCGCTTCAAGCGCTAGAACACTCTCCCCAGCACCCATACTGGAAGTGATAAACACAAAAGGTCCAACATCAAGGAATTTCTCCAGCAGGTGCACAGTGTCCTGGGCAAAGGTCTTATACATGATCTGGGCATCACTTTGCGGGCCGTTCCAGTCACTCTTGCCGAATCCACGGCGATCAGGGGCAATGCAGCGGAAGCCATGGTTCACACATAACTGTACAGTATGGGTCTCCCATGCTAGTGAAGAATATGGCCACCCATGAAGAAAGACGAGGGCGGGTTTGGGGCCTGTGCTTGCTTGTTCGGAGTTGTCGGCGCTAGGCTTGTAGTCGCGATAGTACAGTTGTGCACCATCCACAGGAGAGGTGTAGCGAGGCATTTGAGCGAACTTTTGAGAAGATATGTTGAGAAAAATATTTATAGCTTTGGAAAGGCTACCTTCTGTTGATAATTGGAAGTGTTAAGTTGGTGATGAGATGAGGAAATATGTGGGATTGTCTAGAGTTATATATACTCGATCCTCGGTGGTCGTAGATTAAAACAAGTGTGTTATGCAGGCAATTCCGCCAGGCTCGTGGAAATCATAGAAAGTTACCTATTCGTCACCCTTAAGAGTCTCGTATTCACTCCTAACTCAATTGTTAGGTTATGTTTACTAAATTAGTCTGGCTGCGAACATAACGTTATGCTCGTGTGCGGAAAAAGCCTGGCAGTGGCTGTAAGCCCCCAAACCCTGGAACCCGCCAATCCGAGGTCTCCCATAACGATAGAACGCCCAAGCGCCAGTTACCATGTCGTATTATCCCGCTTAACGATAGGCATTTGAAAAGCTGACCGGAAACATTTCCCTCGGAGCAGTGACAATCTCTCTCTAGATTGAGATCAATCTAAGATACGTAAATGCGCAAGAACTTAACGTTATGCTTGTCAATTATAAAGAAGCGATCAAGTATTCCATGGAACACTCCCATCATACTTACCAAATATCCAGCTCCACATACATCCTCCGCTCAACAATCACGTCTCTTCAGTTTGTGTGAAGTCTCTCCATTTGACACAATGTCTAGCAACAACTATTCTATCCATTCCATCGTGGCGGCGTACGGCCTCGGCATCGCCCCGCATGGATACTACATCATAAAAATGATGGCCAACGCCAAAGGGCAGTCAAGCAATATTCTGTATGTCGCTAACATCAACTACTCAAATGATTCTTGAATTAACAGAAGTATAGGCCTCGAGAGAATCTGTCCAATCTGAAGGGGCGCATTCCCGGTCAAGTCTGGGACAAACTTGCCAGGGCCCGTGGCGCCCACCTCAATGCCATGGAGGGAATCCCTATGTTTGCCGCTGCAATGGTATGTCATTTTGTTTTTGATTATATGATACATATTCTGGTACTAACAAGTACTTCCGATCTAGCTGGCTGGTAATCTGGCAAAGCTTCCAGCGAAAGACTTAAACTGGTTTGCTTTTGACTATCTCGGCGCACGCGTGCTATACACCATGGCCTACATGGGTGTCAAATCAGAAGCTGCAAGCTACCTGCGGACTGGAATTTGGGCATGGAGTATCTCAGTTCCAATCTTGGTACTTCTCAAGTCGGCGAGCGCGATTCAGGGACAGGAGTGAATGTTCTCATAGAGGTTAATGGTTTTTGCGTGGTAGTGTAAGATTGGAAATTTTGTCTTGAGAACCATAATCATAAGTACTACAAATCTTGAGAATTTCTTTCTTTTTTCATGAGCTCTCTCCTTCCAATGATAATATTCTCTCTCCTCTATGCCCCCGAGCCCGATTACTTCTTTCCACCACACTGATCTCAAATGCCCACCACCATCTCTCAAAGACAACCTGTCCTATCTCCCAGACTGATGGCTCGAAGGGGTCATCACCGCTGATCCTCATCCCTTCTCCACCCCCGTCTTCCATGTCGTAAACCAATCGAAGAAGACCCATCGGATCTTGAGCAGTCTGTGGTCGTAGACCGACGGGGAGATGGAACACTTGTATCAGCTTGTCTCGAGTACTTGGCCATGGTAGAAGGTCGATGATCGGATGGTGGGGGATTAGGCGCTGAGTACGCGTTGGAAGCAGATGGGATGGAAGTTCAGTTAGATCAACCGAGCTTGCAGGTGATGTTGCCGATGTTGATAGACCGGATTGCAGAGAGGGAGGCGACGAGATGGAGTTATTTGAGCTGGTCGGGTTATAGAATGGACTGACGGCAGTGAAATCCCAAATGAGGCCGTGGAGGTTTAATCGCTGTGCTACTTTCACGGCAGCATTGAGAAGAGTCAAGGAAGGGACTTCGAGTATTCGATCATCGGGGAATGTGAAGAATGAAGTATCATCGGCCTGGAGCTCGGCGGATAAATCGTAAGTACCGTATATACTGAGCGGGAATGACTCTGCAAGGTGATTCTCGATGTGATCGAGATCGTGGGATCCCAGATTCCAATCCGAGCTCCCTGCCAGTTGACCCCAGAAGGTATCCCCCACAGTCGTGGCTGGAACTGCAAGCGATGCTTCAGATTGGAAGACCTCTGATGTTGATAGACTGAGTGAATTTAAACCCTGAGCTTTAGGCCATAGTGTAGAGCAGATAACGCCATTTGCTTCATCGTTATTTAAGCCAGTGTTGATTGGTGCATCCATATAGTTGAAATCGAGGCTGGTAACATCCACAAGATGGATATCGTTAGAGGCAATAAAGTTGTTCTCTTCAGCCACAGGCTTCGATGTATCATGCACAACATTGCTAGCCTGTGACGAGGCTTCATCAGATTGGCTCTCTTGCTGGTTAGACACGACCACGTCCCCAGGAAGCACGGGACTTTTAGCTCGAGACTCTAGCGCCTGAAGACGCTCCTTCTTTCTCTTCCCTGTCAAGTATCAGTACTAAGAAGGCTCCATGGGGTAGAGTCGGAAGTAACTTACGATATCTTCTTTGTGCTAGGACGTTCAACACTCGCTTGCGCTCCGCGGCATCTTCTCCCAGTGTAGGAGGAACGGGCACCTTGGTCGCCGCCTTCCGTGCCATTTGGACAGCTCCCTTTCAACTAGTACTGATCGGTGACGAAGAGTCTCTAGAGGAAGAGGGCTCATGTCAGAAGGACAGATTGACAGGGACACTGAAAGAGAGGCTGGTCGGGGTCTCGGCGCTCGTATTCGTGGTGACGTTGGCTTACTGCGGAGAGTGGCATTTCCACGCCTCCAGTTCGTAACATAACGCTATGAACAAGGTTTGCGGGTTAAGAGACCCCTGCTTGCAGTAGTATATTGCGAGTTTTTTGCCGGATTATCTCATAAGGTATTTAAGATGGAAGTACTGCATAGATTAACGAGTAATTTTAGAAGCCGAACTTGCTGAGTTGATGGGGTGATGGATAGTTGGTATGGTGAATTGTAAGAACTCTACATTTTGCCAGTGTTTTTCGCCGGGCAATGTTCAGGCCGTAGTTGGATGAGATTGATAAAGATGCGATTGTAGGATCTATCAATCCGGAAGAGATGATGGTAGTACATTGACTGAAACAACCATTTATTCGCCAGTAAAACGCCGCAAACAATAAGAGGGAATCGTCAAGCCTGACCAACAACAGCAAAAGATACCGAAGCCAGCCAGCATGCTAAACCAAAGAAAACACAATCACAACAGAAGAAAGAAGCCACTCCATGACTCTCCCCTCCTCCTTTTAACCCAACCGCTTCAACGCAGCCTCCACATCCTCCAACAACTGCACCAACTCCTTCCCGCCATCACTAACCCTCCCCTCAATCTCAATCCCCTTCAACAGAAAAGTCTTCGCCTCCGCATACCGACTCATCTCGGCCAAACACTTAGCCAGCCTCCACCAAGCCTTAACATTCCCCACCGGCTTCGAATCCACACTAGCCTTCGCATCACACAATCCCTCCGGCCACGACTGCATACCCACATGCGCCTGAGCCCGGTTCCCATACAGACCCGCCAACTCCTCGCGCGCCAGCGTCACAGGTTCCCACCCCGGACGGGAAAGCGCCATCTCGATGGCATACGTGTACAGCCGGATTGCCTCGGCGTAGTTAGACTTGCGGTAGGCGGCGTTGCCGGAGTCGCGGAGCTTGGTGATTTGTGCGCTGCGCTTGGGGTTCACGGGGAGAGGGGCCGGGGGTGTGTTAGGTGGGTCGAGGCTGAGGAGGGAGCGGTGCAGGGCGTTTAGTTCTTGGAGTTCGGTGGTGATGGCGGTTGTTTGGGAGGGGGTTTGGGAGGAGGAGGGGAGGAGGGAGATGGCTTTTGAGGTTGGGTCTAGGTGGAGGGGGTATTCGTTGAAGATATCGATTTCGGAGGCCATTGTGAGGGTTGGAGGGACTGTGGTAGTCCAGTAATTTGTTGTTTTGGAGGTATGACTTGGATTCTGGTGACAGTGAGCTTGTGTCGGCGGACTTGGATATAGTCGGAGGTGGAGGGGGCAGGGCAGAGGAACTTGTGATGATGTCGATTGCAGAATTGAGGGTCTTACCGGTGATATGAAGGAATATCAGTATGGAGGATCTCTGAAAACACCCTTCACCCTGAGTTCAATGTGTCGTGTTCAAAAATAACCCGCGATCGCCGTCCGGGGAGATCGCAAGCTGTCCACATGCACGCCGAGAAGGCGGTGGCAGAATATGGCCATTGGCCAGATTCACTTTGGTGTTGAGAATAATCCATTAACTATGTATATTGATAGACTGATTATCATTTAGATCCAAAGATAGAAGATATTGAAGTGATTCCAAGGGTTCACATTTCGAAGATGCAATCTATTTGCCTACATCCCTATTCATCCATAAAACACAATCATCACTTGGGAGAAACCCGATGAGAAAACACGCAAAGATGACAGGCCACCAGAGGGTCAACCCTCGTCGATGAATCATAAAAAAGAAAACAAATAATGCGCCAGCTAACACCGCTTCGTAGTCATGTCCAACACACAAAGAAAGAGCACGAGATGATTTTGGGGGTATTCATATGCCGGCATCCATGCCTCCACCTTCCAGCTCTATATCGTTCCCTCATTGTACATCTTGTCCGTTTCTACCGGCCATACCCACTCATCGAGGAGCCATACTCCGATGGCGGGGCATAGTGTTGCCCATGGGCACCCCCGTAGCCTGTACTGTTATAGTCGTGGAGAACACTACCAGGTGCAGGAGCCGTGGGATCATAAGCACCGTGCATTGCGGTCCGGCCGTGCGCGTTGCTAATGTCATCCATCTCACTCTGCTGCAGCAGGGCATAGTCCTCGTCCCGCTCACTACCGGATGGTGCGCCCATGCCGGCACGGCCAGAGCGGAAGTCATCCTCGTCCTCCTCGAAGTCGTGGGCCGGGTTCGAAGAGAAGGCGGCCTTGCTTTGAGCGGCAAAGGTGGGATCGGAGACTGCGTCGGGGAGGGTACCGGTGCGACGGAAGTGCATCACATTGCGGAAGGACATCCAAGAGGTGACGGCAAAGAGGATGCTAGAGAGAAGGGTGTCAAGTTAGTCACTGGTGGTGGTTCAAGTAGAGTCGATAGCAGAAGAGATCCACATACAAGACGAAAACTCCGATGATAGTGGTCGCCGTGCTGATCTTGCACTTGCCGGCACTGCCATAGGCCCAGTTGTCGCAACCAGATTTTGTGCTGCTTGAGTCACGGTGAGACTTGTCATCGTCGCTCGACTTTCCGATACTCTTTCCTTGCGCAACGTATGAAGCTAGGCAAACCCAGGCACTGAACCAGAACACAGTGTAGATGATGTCGACCGTCGCGAAGGCATAGACATTTCCAAAACGACGGGCTCGGGGCCACATCGGCACGGCGGCGAGATAAACTAGAGCGGGGAGACTGATCCAACACTGCATCCAGCGGGTGGTTAGCTGCAAGGCCAGTCAAACCCTTGGGCCACCCCTGAATGAAAGGGGCCCGTCGGGATAAATGTCAAGGGAGACAGAATATAACTGACCAAGATCCAGTACCACACCGTCCGCCCATCGATACCATGGCCCTTGGTCCAGATCGCGATGGTCATCGCCCAAGCAATGAAAATCACAAAGGCCTGCACGAAATGAATGACATTTTTAGTCCTCCCCAGGTTACCGCCCGTCGCTCGGGGCATTCGAAATTGCATGATGGCGGTGGGTTGATGTAGGAACCCCGAGGAAAAGATGCAGAACTGCAAGGGTGTTTCAGCCCTTCAGAGATTCCGACGAGGCCGCGGAGGTGCCGAGCGGAGAGACAAATACACAAGCTCAGGAGTGGAGCGGAGGACGATCAAACAGGGGCAGATCGTACGGTCTTGTCGCGATAGAGATGGAGAAAAGGGTCAAGAATGTCGTGAAAGGTGACAGGCGTAGCGGAATGTACGGGGAGTTTGGAGGTTGGAGGGACGCGCAGCGGGATTTTCTTGGCTTTGGTTGTCGACGTCAGCTTATTTGACACCCGGGGTAAGCGACGGTACTCGACTGAATGTGTTTACCTCGTAGTATGGGTTCGTTAGGAACGATTCGTAAAGGTCGTAGGTGATAAGTACGTATAGAAATATGAAGCAGAGAATGGAATCGCAAAGTGCGGCGTGCCATATGCTGGCTGTTTTGCCGGTTCACAGCCCGGAGATCATCGCCCAGGCGACAGCCCGTGTGGTTCTATTTTGGGCCACTTCAGCCACACTTGGCCACGGTGGGGTCGGCATCTGTCCAGGCACCATGAATTGATAGAACACTGCACTATGGGAAAATAGTTTTATGAACTGAGCCGCTGGTTCATTTGATGATGAAGTTGTGCTAGGCTCCAGTTATCGAATATTCAAGATAGCCAGTTCTAGATGTATGGAAGTGCACGAGGAATTTATGCTTAGAGCTAACCTGTCATTTGCGATATACGGGCTCGTCGAAACCTAACTATAACCATATGTGACCCCGAAAGAACAGTCAAGAGTATGCCGTGACTGATAAAAATGCAATCGTCCTCGTCATTCATTACGCTCGTGAATATTTCATAAAAAGGTCCCATTAGCGGCCTCTGGAACCAGTAGGCATTCAAGCCTCGCGAATCTGCTTCACCAATAACCAGATCTCGCGCATCGGTTGATACACATGGACATGCCACCACCAAGGTAAAGGATCGTGAGATGAGAATCGAGGGTCCTTCCAGAATACGAAGGGGGTCAATTCGGCTTCAAGGGCGGCCAGGGTTCTTTCAAGGAAATTCAAGGGAAAGAGCCGTGGAAAGATACCGACGATGATCATTACCACACTTTTCGCAAAAGTTGATGACGGCCGAGGGGTTGGCGATAGTGTCGCTGCCACCTTCCATGCTACCGGCTCCGTGGGTTCGAGCGATAGCACCTGGATGTAGCCATCGACAGGGCAGCGCGCATCGCGAAGCAAGTTCTCGATGGCGCTGGCGCCAGGGACGCAGTCGACAATATGGATAGTGTGACGAACCGATGCATGATCAAATTCCTCATCGACCAGCAGTCTGACTGACAGATGCCCCGTCATTCGGATTCCACCCTTCAGAGCAAACCTCTGCATGAGCCGATGCACGGCGGTCGCTAATGCTTCGTCCATTCGCGAGGCACCCCACTGAGGTGCTCGGGATTCCACCATTCGAACCTTGATGGCATGAACGTGGCCGTGTACCAGCAACAGGTCTGCGTAGAATTCTCCCAGTCTAGTTTGCTGCTGCATGATCCATGGGGCATCCTTGGAGATGGTGATCTCGCTGACTTCGGTGTAGGTCCTACTGAGGGTACGCTTTGGGAGGATCACGACCTCCTCATTGGCACTCGAGCTGACCCGTCGCATATGATAGGATTTGGTAGGCGATCGATTCAAAATCTTGTGAATTGAGTCGCGTGACTGCACCTGATGGCGATCCAGAACCGGAAGGTCCCGTTCGGTGAGCAACTGTCTGAAAGAGTCGGGTTGAATCAAGCGTGATGTCAATTCGGGGTCGAAAGCGATGCATCTACAGGTGCTGCGACTTTCGACCACCTGTCTCGCGGTGGCATCTTCAATGGCAGTGGCCTTGGGCGAGCACGGGATCCAGATATCAATCTTTTCCCGGTGAATGATATCCAGAAGTCGGGAGATGTAGTGGTCCTTGGGGACTCGATAGAACGCCAGGAGGGCGTTGGACATACCGCCACCCGACCGAACTGGGAGATTCAAATCGGCGACATCTACCCCAACCACGCGATGACCATGTGCATCCCAAGCACGAGCCAGGGCAAGGCCATGAGGTGTGCCAACTCCGGTGATCAAAACTGTCTTAGGATAGAAAAGAACATCACGTTGTGCCGGCTGGCACCGGTCGACTGCAGCGCGTAAACGGGAGAGCGTAGCAACCACCACGAGAATGGTATTGTCAATAAACAACAAAGAGAAAGAGATGGCGATGCGAAACAATGGCCAGAAGACTTGCGACAAGGCTTTGGTTGGAATTGCTGGCTGAGGAGTCTTCATGGAGAAGATGGGGTGCTGTGGTCGCACCGCGGGGGCCGCCATGTGAAAGGCAGGCCGAGCATTGAGCTCGAGACGTATGCACTGGACTTGTCTTTCCTAAAGACTTGCAAAGCCTCTAACTCAGAGGGGTTTCGAATATCTTGAATGGCCAGATGGTAAGTCGTCCAGCCCCGAGAAGGCGGGTGGAATGTGTGAAGAGAACGCTGGCGCTGCGCAGTGAGGGGTGATGATCGGCACCAGCCACCGCATGCAAAGGCGAGGCGTATTGATTCATTCCTGTGTGACAACCTTGCACATGTCTGCCTTGTTAGCTCAATAATCAGCTCATTGTTGGATTTGTTTCTGATTTCTGGCCTCGGTTGTTGTAATTAGCTTCTTTCCTTTCACTTCGACCATGTCACCAAATATTTTAGGTTTATCATTTCCCATGGAGTTAATTATTAGCGTCCCGCCAGCTTTATCTGATCGAAGATCGTTATTTCAGCTCTGAGTAAGTAACAGTCGTATTATTGAGCTATTGGCCTTTTCAATGGATATCTCTTCGTTTAGTCTCACATTAACACTCGACCAGATGCTTGTGTTTTAAGTGGAAAGGTAGATACCGAATTCACTAAAATACGTAAACCGGCTGATGCCGACCCGTCGTCCTGTCATTTTAGGCTGCCACATCCAGGGACTTCATGACAGACTTTCAGCAATTCTCCTTTTCTCAGCGATCACCATTGTTAGGCATCGACTTTAAATGATAGCCGAGTAGGTACGATATCCTGAGGTACCACGTCAACAGTAAAGCTTTAGTAAGTCGCGTGTATGGCACTATCGCACGAAGGTGACTTCAGGTTGACGTCACTGTAACCATTCCCTCTTGTCAGTCATTATTTAGCAAATTATGCTGAAAATTTTCCATTCCAACGATCATACGTAAGCCGGCTACAGTAAGTGTACATTGAGTCTTAATTATAACTGGCCCTTCCAGTAAACACATCCGGTTTCACATGCAAATCACAGTTCGTTTAGGGACATGATATACATCCCATAAACATCTGCCGTACCTGAAGCACGAGTCAGGTTAAAGGTACGACTTGGCTTCGCCACTGCGTCATCGCGATATCCTAAGATCGCTTAATCAACTGATAAGAAAACACGAATACTTATACATCACGATGTACGACAGTGGACTTTTACGCAGCCCCGCACCATGTCAGATACACTACACAAGACCAAAAACGCCCTTGCCCATGAGTCTGACAGCGACTCTATCAAGCAGCGTCAGAACTCTGAAAAGGCAAGGCAAAATGGCACTCATCCCGATGTACAGCAAGGTAAAGTCGTATTACCTAGAGAATTTTCGTACTCATTCCTAATCAATATGACAGACAAAAACAAATCTGCAACGACCTACATACATAGCAATGGCAAAGATCTCGGAGATGCCAGCAGGTCATACCCTGAAGATATCATGACTAGCAGGACTGTGGGAGCCCGCAAAGGGGAGGTTACCAACGGTGTTAAGCAGCGACAGACGCAGGAAACATGATTTACTTGACTTTTGTAATATTGATGACGAGCCCGTGATGAAGATTTGAGCTGTATGTGTTCTGTTTATTGCATAGATGGCCAGCGCTGGCGACAAGATTCAAGGGCAAAGACGTTTAATTCATGTTTGTTCATGTCGAAAATTTTCACCTTGAAAAAAACAAGAGTGAGTCATAATCTGTCTCCCGGGACAAGAATTGAATTGTTAGTAAGTCATGGTAGTAATCTACGACCGGGTTACCTCGTAGCTTGCAGTGTAATACGATTGGTAGTCTATGATTATGACACTCAAAGGAACAAACACCAAAATCTGAAACAAAATCCAACACATCCACCCTAATCGTTGAACCTAATCGTTGAAATATAGCTTATGCTACTAGGCACTCTGAGGGTCCACCAGGATCTTGCAGTATGAATCCCGCGACTCAATGAGCTTTTTGAAACCCTTCTCCACTGCATCTTGCAACTTGATCTTGGTGCTGACCATCCCGTGGGGTTTGAGTTTGCCTAGTGCTCTATCAGTGAAGTCCTATCATAACCTTTTGTCTTCGAACTCACCAGTATGCAAATTATCAATAACTTCCTGGAACGAGGCCTCGTCATACAAAGTTGCTCCCATGTAGTTGATTTCTCGATACATGAGATCATTGACGTCAATGGCTGGTCGTTTCTCCCACACTGCAATATTCACAATTGTGCCCTGGACCTGAGTCGCATCGATGATACCATTCAGGGCGATTTCGACTCCTGCCGTGTCAAATACTATCTCCACGCCGCGGCCATCGGTGAGGTCGTTGACGGCCTTCGGTATGTCATTTTCTTTAGGATCCAAGATATGTGTGGCGCCGTATTGCCTAGCAAGCTCCTTGCGGTTTTGCAGTAGCTCAACGACTATGATATTCTTTGCTCCCTTGAGCTTTAATACTTGCACTGCTCCAATTCCAATTGGTCCAGCCCCGAGCACTAATGCATTGTTGCCTGGTTCGAACGGGGACCTTTTGACGGCGTGCCATGCCACCGCAAGAGGCTCGATGAGTGAGGCATCTTCGAATGAGACGTTATCCGGAAGAAGATAGTAATGGCTAGCCGGAGCAACGATATGCTCTGCCATTCCACCCCCGTATCCTTGTAGCTGTCAGTGAGCAGGCCACTACAATTTCATCGGCAGACATACCACTCAAGCCAATGAATCCGATATTCTTGCAACAGTGTCGCGATCCTTGAGTACAAGCCGCGCAGGTCTTATCGTATATCGTGGGTCGAACGACAGCTCGCTGACCAGGAGAGAATTGGGTGACACCCTCACCGACCTCCTCGATGGTTCCGCTAAATTCATGACCCATAGTGACAGGCGACTTCTCACCGGTTATAGGGTGTTCCGATTTTGGAACAAGAACCGGCCCGGATGTATATTCGTGTAGGTCTTCGAAAGAGTTAGCATCCGCGATAGCTTTTTGGCCGATGAGGAGAAACATACCACTGCCACATATTCCCACATACGCTGGTTTCAACTATGTTTCCTGCTTAGTTTCCACTTATCGAGCTTACCGGAAAAGTGCAAGTACCTTGACTTCGCCCTTGCCGCATTGCGGATTCTCTACCTTGTCCACGCGGATATCTCCGCGCCCGTGGAACCGAACAGCCAACATTTTCAGATGGTATAAAATTCAAATTCAGATATTAGTGCTGCAATTGAGGCACAGTGTAAGACTATTCATCTCTATGACGCTGCCCATCATCCCTTTTATGCTTCTGCGATACTTATCAACACCCCGCAGTCTCGAAATTCGAACCAATCATATCCCCGCAACGAATGACATCAGTTGGAGATCAGTGGCTCACCTTGCGGCTTGCAAGGAGCAACCAGGCAATTGATGCTCTGGTGACGTCTACTGTAATATCATATATCTACAAGTTTTATTCCACCGCCAAAGACGAATGCGTATTTACGTGGATGAGCTGCTCACTTGGCTGACGTTCCCACACATGTCTCATCTTCCTAGTCAGATGAGCCTTGCTTGCAGGCTTCTTTCCTTGCTGAAAGGAAGTATTTTGGCAGTAATTGATGCTCACAGCCTGTTGAAGAGCTGCTTATACTCATCCTAGTATAGTGGCAAGTTCATGAAAGCAAAAAGAGTGGCTCAATAATCAAGTTTCGGCCTGCATGTCAAGGTAGGCTCCCATATACCCAAGAGCTCTCGACCAACTATCTATGACAATTTACATCACATCTTTTTCGTAGAGGTCAATTTATGCCTTAAATTACTTGGAAATGTCTTTATTGTTACACAAATTTCTTTACCATAAAGTTCCTTGAAATCATGCGGTCGGCCGCCAGACCTGTCGGCCTGCTCCACAAGTATATAAGATGAGACGAGTGCTCTACGGGATCCTTCGCGTCAAATGAACCACGGCGTGACATGAATGAGCGATTTGAAAGAGTTTTACCCCGTAAAACTCCCTGTATTAAGTATCTCGTCGCTGTTCATTTCAATACCTGGCAAGCCGCTGAAGGCAGTTATGAAAACAGTCATTAAACAATCATGAAAACTTCAATCTCAACCGCAGGTCATAGGCGTGGTTTCAACGTCCTGAAACAAAATAATAGCAGGAAACAACGCTATCTCTTATACTGCCCATGCCCATTCCTATGCCCACGATCATGACCTCCATGCGAGTGCGAATGCGAGTGCTCCTCTTTAGCCCGATGAGCCTCATGAGCCTTCGAAATCTCATTCGCAGCCACAGCCCCAAGAGCACCAGCACCAACGGTGCGAACAAAATGGCCTACTCCATGACTCGCATAATCCCCCTTCTTCTTGTGATGTTGATGAACTAGTTCGGCAAGACCTGCACCCGCAATCGCTCCCCCGGCGATATTCCGATCGTGATGCGAACGGTGATTGTTTTCACGATGTTCATCCCTTCGGTGGTGGGTGTCTTTGTGGTCTCTATGGCCGTGGCTATGTGGGGTGTGATGGCGATGAGAACGGTATGGATCTTCTGGGAGTAGTTCTCGTCGTGTGGGATGGCGATATCCTCGTGGGTAATCGATGTGCATGCTTGGATGCGATCTGTGGGAGGTATGCATGGTTATGGCTGGTTATGAGGTGGTTCCAAACAAATTTCACATATGCAAAACATTGCTTGTCGAATAAATAGCCTGCTGTATCGATAGACATGGGTTGCCAGACGATGGTTCTACAGGATTCGGTGATGTCATTCTCCATTTATTGATGTTCATGTGAACGGCCAGCCTCACCCATCAGGATGACTTCACGTAGGCAGTGCATCGCCCCAGTTTAGTAAAACCTTACTCCTTCACAACAGCCTGATGAGGACACTAGCGTTAGGGTATACTGTGAGTGTATCGCCTGATCTAGAATTTCTAGACTTCTATACTAAGGGTCCGACAGCAAATCTCATACTTGCCATTCTTGGACCCCTGCTGACTCATTGTATTAAAGGGTCCAGGACCTCAGCCTCCTAGGGTATTCCAATAGTCACGCATCAAACTGAGGCCAGAAATAAAGAGGATGTTAAGTATTCGCGAGTCTAACTTGGACCCGGGTGCACTATGCTAGAACAGATCACCCCACCGTCCGACTATACAAGAACAGACGGTCTGCACTCTTTGCCCGGCTCGGTCTTGATCTTTTTATCTGACCAGACCCATTCACCTTTTCATAGGAACAACCAAATACCTATCAATTATTGGCGCCACCATTCCTTCGTGGGATCCGAATTCCGAACCCTGCTCGGACTTTATCTCAAGCCTCAGACCGACAAATTTCCAATTCTGCCCATTGCGAGTCGGCATTTCGGCGCAAACTTCCCGAAACACTACTTCCGAGCATCCAAAAGTCTGCTAGGAACACCTGATAACGCACCTGCTCAGGACAAATGAAAGATATCGTGCCAATCACCGAGGGTTATCAGATGCATAGCTCCACTGAAGATCTTATCCCCGAGAAGCTCCCAGGCAGCACCCTTGGGGCCACATACTACTAATAGCCAGGAGTTATACGGGCTCGGAACGCCAATCGGAGAGATCATGCGGGGAGGTATTGCTCATCGCACCGCAACGCTGACTACTCACTCTTGGTGTTCGAGGGTCTTAAAAGCGGTTCTTTCGCGGGTTTACTTTCCGCTCAATACTTCTTTCGCGAAAAGGGCCCGTTTCAACACGTTTCCCTCCCAGCAACCTCCAGCATCAAAACGACTATATACTTCCCGTCGGGATTTATTCTTCCCCGCGTTCAAGATGTCGTCGAGCAATTCGCCGCCCCCGCACCCCCGGGTCGGAGAGCGTTCAGTGAGTCGAGATTAATGCTCTGACATTCTCTACAGATAGTAGCTAATGATGAATCCAATTGCAGCGCGAAGCAGGCCGAGAGATGAAGCTCCTTCACTTCGTCTACGGCCAGCCCAATCTCGATGACATCAGAGGCCACCCACAAAAAGTGCTCGACCTGATGAATGAATTCGAAAAGGATCACTACATGATGACAGTCGGCGAGACCAAGGGCAAAATCGTAACCGATCTCATCGACGAAATCAAACCCAAGACAATGATCGAACTGGGCTGCTACGTGGGCTACTCCGCCATCCTCTTCGGCGAGGCGGTCCGACGCAATGGCGGCGAGCGCTATCTCAGTTTAGAACTGAACCCGGAATGGGCAGCCATTGCGAACATGTTAATCGAGCTGGCTGGTCTGCGCGACTTTGTGCGGGTGATCGTTGGTCGTAGCGACGTGTCGCTGGACAAGTTGTACCGCAGCGGCGACGTGACCAAGATCGAGCTCTTGTTCATTGACCATTATAAGCCGGCGTATACCACGGATTTGAAGCTCTGCGAGCACCATGGTATGATTGTTCCTGGCTCGGTGCTTGCTGCTGATAATGTGCTTCATCCGGGTAACCCGCCGTACCTGGAGTATGTTCGGAGCAGCGTCGAGCAGAAGCGGGAGGCTGCAAAGGGAGGGCCTACTAAGGGGTATAACGTCGAGGGTATGCGCGAGCGCGCTGTCAACTCTTTCATGCCCGAGGGTGATACACCTGCTTTTGAGGTTATTGGAAATCCCAATCTCGTGTACCAGAGTGTGTTGCGGCAACCCGAGGGACAACAGGTGAGTCATTTGAAATCATCGCTTGTTTTTTTTGGGAATTGTTTGAATCTTTGTCGGGAGTGGATTTCTAATCTGATTGACAGGATGCCATCGAGGTTACCCGGTGCGTGGGGGTGGAGGAGGCATAGAGCCATCGTGGTGACCAGAATGAAATGACGGGCCAGACAGCTCGGTGGGGACGAGACCACGATCGGACGGATCCAGCTGTCTGAGAATGACAGAATGAGAGAATGAGACAATTCTAGATGAAATGCCAACAATAATTCTGATTAGCAAGCAACCCGTGGATTATGCTGGGAATACTGTGCTCCGAAGATCCATTCCCGTAGATCTGTACTCCGTAGACGCCAGAAGAGAAGCCGAATCGGGTCTTGCCACTTCGGGAGGCCGAGAGGGTCCGGGGGGGACTGTACAGTTGCAGAAACGTCGGCATTTGGCTGTTCTTTGGTTCATTTTGTGGGCTCCTCTTGGGTCGGGCGGGGCTTTCCCAAAGGTTGCCGTCGCCAGGACCTTCCACCTCCCCCGCATCGGCGTGCAAAATCCGTCGAGGCCAAATATAAGTGGTCATGACTGCCCGTTTCTTCTGAATTTAGTTCTCATCCACTATCCATTCTTCAATCCCTTGTCTTTCCTGAGGTGTGCATTCTAGTCCACCTCAATTCCCCCTTCTCCAACTTTTCCACCCTTGTATATCCCCTCCTGGTGACATCATGACCACCAAGACTTACAATGTCGGCGTGGTCGGCTACGGCTTCAGCGCAAAGATCTTCCACATCCCTTTCGTCGAGCAGATCCCCGAGCTGAAGCTCTATGCGGTGGTCCAGCGCACACCCAAGCCCGAAGATGATGCGGAGAAGGACCACCCTGGTGTCAAGTCCTACCGCACCACCGACGAGCTGGTCCAGGACCCCGCAGTCGACGTGGTGATTATCACCACTGCTCCGGACTCCCACTTCACCCTGGTCAAGCAGGCCCTGGAGTCTGGCAAGCACGGTAAGCGCTACAATGACCGGCTGCAATGATCGAGAGCTAGAACTGACTCGCCCTGCTATAGTTGTCTGCGAGAAGCCCTTCACCCCCACCTTCAAGGAAGCCGACGAGCTCGTCGCTATTGCCAACAAGCAGAACAAGCTGCTCGCCGTGTACCAGAGTACGTCTCCACCTTTCTCGACTCCCTCCTATCCTTCTCAATTGCAATGCTAACTGCGCTGTGCGCCAATTTAGACCGCCGCTGGGACGCCGACTTCGTCACCCTCTCCAAGCTGGTCAAGAACGGCTCCCTCGGCCGCATCTCCGAGTTCGAAACCCACTTCGACCGCCACCGTCCCGAGGAACCCTCCGCCGATGCTCACAAGTGGAAGAACAAGGTCATCCCCGGTGGTTCTGCCGTGTATGACCTGGGCACCCACCTGCTTGACCAGGCCGTTCACCTGCTGGGTCTCCCCAAGCGAGTGACTGGCTTCATTGGCTCGGCGCGCGAGCACAACGCCTCGGGCTTCGAGGACTCCTTCACCGTTCTGCTGCACTACGCCAACGGTACTCTGGTCACGGCCAAGGCGACCGTGGTCAGCCCCGAGGAGGAGCAGCTGCGCTTCTGGGTCCGTGGTGACAAGGGTAGCTTCAAGAAGGTGAGATTAAATTTTCCATCAGTGGACGCTAGCCACGGAATATTGCATACTAACGGCTTCACTAGTTCCACCTTGATATCCAAGAAGACCAGCTCAAGGCGGGCGTCAAGCCCCAGGACAACGGCTACGGCCGTGAGCCCCGCGAGCGCTACGGTACTCTGACCACCATCCAGAACGGCAAGCCCGTCAGGGAGGTCGTTCCTACCGTGGAGCCCCCCACCTACACCGAGTACTACCGCAAGTTGGTCCGCGCTCTCGGCGGCGAGGGCGATCTCCCCGCCAGTGGCGCCGAGGCCGCTCAGGTCATCCGTCTGATCGAGCTGGCTCGGGAGAGCTCTGCCACTGGCAAGACTCTGGACGTTTGAGACCAGAGGATCAGACGTATGATGTGTATTTAAAAATTGGAAACGACAGTGATGATTAGCGGGTACTCGATAGACATTGAAATTGGATATATCTTCTCATTTTGGATTGGCTCCATGGGGGCTCAGGGGCTGCAGAAGTCCCGACAATTGCCCTTGATGATGTGATGGGATGATGCTGACAGCTTGGCGAGTCTCCCTCCAGAATCAGATCGGGGTGTCCAAAAAAGGATCTATGCCCGTTCCACCTTGCCCAAACTTCAGTCCCAAGTTCCCAACCAAACGAAACATCGACCAACCAATAAACTAAATCCAGACCCCATCGACTAACGAGTCAGGTCTATGCTAGTCAAAATCTAACCTCAAAACTAACAATTCTGGAACATCTTCAATTCCTCCCCTTCTGCCACAAAATGAGCTCCTATTGGTTCCCTCGTTCACCAGCTTGCTGCCCAAACCCGGAATCACTCCACCCTCCAACACATCAGAGGCTCTAGGGCTGCCATTACTGCCATGGCTCTACCATCTCACCAGCGGGGAGGTCCACGATGAAACTGCAAATGCACGGCGTGGCTAAGCCACATTTTCACTAGCTTGCAGCCCTCGAAATAGCGCAGTCACATGGGTGTCATGCAGGAGGTCAAATGGCAGGAGAGGTCCGAGCCAGAGTGCAGCCTGAGAAATTCTTTCAAGTGCGACTCTGCCTGTTTATTTGAACTAATCACTGCCCAGCGAAGGAACAATCCTGTACAAACAGAGAAGAAGATAATTGTGTCCCTGACAAGGTTATCTCTACTACAATCGGGGCTAGCGAAACAAGCTCAAGCCTAAGAGCTAGGACCAGCTCCAATACCATGGACGCAAGCTCGCTCCCAGATTTCAAGATCCTCTCCCATCCAACAAAATGGGACGGGATCGACTATGATCAACAACAACTACCACCATCGCCAACGACAGACGAGGATATAACCCTGAACGCGACCTCATCGTGGACATACTGCGGGCCCCTCCTCCCCCTGAATGCGAAGAACCTGCCCTCCTCATTCCATACTTGGGCCCAGGCCACCGTCAACGGCTCAATCGTGGACCCATTATTCTCGTTCCTAAAATTCGTGCACGAATTCCTCACAGCAAACGATATATCAACCTACTGGCTCACGATACGCGCAAGCCAAGGCTCCGACGAATTCGATATCCCGCGATGGCACACGGATGATCTATTCTTCTCACCAGGGGCTCCCAATGGGCCCCAATCCAAATCCCAGAATCGCCGCTCCTTACTCCCCTCCTTCTCCAATGCCGGCAGACTTCACCGACGGACAAGATCTTCACTCTCCCACTTTCGCAAACCTAGCAGAGATTACAACTCATCTACGACTCTCGATAAAGCAGAAACAAAACAGCCAAATCCCCCCTCCGTCCAAATAACAAGTTCCTCCCCCAACCCAACAAACTGGAAACTCACCACCACCCTCCTCGGCCCAGGAACCCTCTTCATCGCGCCCCATCTCAACGCCCAAGCCCGCGCCCTCCAAAAAACCACAAAAATGACCATCCGCACCGCAAACCCCGATCACATCTGCCTCTCCATCCGCTGCGTAGGCTGTGCCTCGGCCGCAGAGTCAGTACGAGCTACGCTCGCAGCGCAGCTCGGCGGGTATCGTAACGGTAAATGCGATGGTGATGGCCATTGCGATGGTGATGCGAAGGGTGTGGTCCAGGCGCGTCGCGGGGAGTGTGTATTCTTCCGTGTTGGCGAGGATGAAGGGGCGGTACATTCGGAACCGATGTCCCACGGAGATCGGGTTTTTGTTAATGTGGTGCCGGGTTGTGAGGAGGATTTGCGGTGTTTGATGGCCAAGTGGGGGATGGAGTATCCGCGGGCTTGGTGTGTGGGGTTACCGTTTCAGGGGGTTGAGGGGGGTTGTTGGAGAAATATCGGTGAGGTTTGAGGGGGAGGGGAGAGTGAGAGGGATGTAAGAGGATTTGGTTGGATAGTTTGAGGATATGATATGGATGATCCCAGTCCAGCCTGGTCCGCGGTAATGAGATTTGGAGCAGATGCTTTTCACCAGGATTTATAGTGGGAATTTAAGAGTCATGAATCTACCTGTCAGACCAGAGAAAAGGGTCTACTTAAGATATACTTCAACTTCCTCTCATTTCACGGTTTCTATAAACGTGTTTTCTATCGTCTTCTTGGTAGCTCAGACACTATCTCTTAGACTATCCTGACTGATAAGATGGGGTTGATGTTTTCTTGGTATTTCAAACTTATAGAACCCCACTACATCACGTTTTTGATTGAAGATATAGTTTATTCAATGACCCTTCACCGCAAGAGTAAGATCGTGTTTAAACAAGGATATCCTTGTGACCGAGTATACTCCGCACGGGTGTATGTATGTCAGCCCTACCGTCCGAGATTCGTCCGAGCTTTGGAGGCGTTCGATCGAGCATACCTTATCAAATCTACGATTGGAATCCCACGTGGAGTAATCACTTGGAACTCTTCAAATCTACTGGTTAAAAACACTATATCCTCTGCAATGATGCCATCCCTTACATACTACCTACCGTCCTACCCGCACGATCCGCTGATGTTTCCGGGATCTCAAAGGTGACATCATCAAATGCCAAGCCACTAAAGCCCAAAGAGGAATTTCTGTTACCAAATTCAAACGCAATGACTGGTAGGCAAAGGCTCCCCGCAGCAGCACAGAGCCACTCTGCCAAATCCGCTCGCGACATTGAAGGAAAGCTTTTTGGAAACCCGTGCCGGGCCCTGATCCGCGGAGAAACTGAAGAGGAACGACGACACGGCTAGTCCGGCACACTGAGAAGACAAGGGCGAGAGGATGTCTCCATTCAATGTTCCTCCAGGGGACTTGAACTTTCTCTTAAAGAGGTTCCTTTTCTTTTCGTGAGGTACTGTTTGAGTGGTACCGCTATCCGACGGGTACCTGGTTAGTACATACATACATACATCTTCGATCTTCGCTTGACGTCTGGACGGGACGTCGTGTCACAACACACGATACGACACGGCACGGCTAGCATTTTGGCAACATGTCGCAGACTCTCCATGGATCGATGTCACTGTCCGATGTCCGGACATGGCATGTGGACATCGATCGCTTTATCAACCCTTGGGTTCCAGCGCCTAGGTTGTACCTACTACCCCGGCGAATCTCCCAGTTCCTGGGTTATCGGGATAGTGCACCGCGACCGCTGGGGAACGTAGTAATCGCCTGCTGGTCGCTGGTGGGTGCGTTCTGCGGAGTAGCCCTGGTCGCCGAAGTATCGAAACACATCCCGTCCTTCGAAGCTCGAGACGCACCAGTTATCGTCGGAAGTTTTGTAAGTTCTGCGCTCGTCATGACGGTTTCATGTTTCATCTGGCTAACGGCGAACGCATGGCTAGGGTGCTGCTGCCGTCCTCGAGTTTGGCGTGATCCAGTCGCCCTTTGCACAACCGCGTAATGCCTTCTTCAGTCAGATGTGGGCTTGTCTGATGGGCGTTGGTATCTCGAAGCTTTTTGCTCTGAATCCCCATGCCAAAGAGTACACCTCGCTTGGCGGGGCTCTAGCCTGTGGGCTCACCATTGCCGCCATGGTGTTGACTGATACCGTACACCCGCCGGCGGGTGCGACGGCCCTTCTGGCAGTCACTAATGAGCAGATGGCGGGGCTGGGCTGGTTCCTGTTCCCCATCATGATTCTCGGAGTCGTCCTGATGCAGGTGGTGGCATTGATCATGAACAATATCCAGCGACAATACCCGTTGTACTGGTGGACATCACATCCCCTTTCGAAGACAATGACCGAAGATGAAGAAAAGATCCATCACAAGCCTGTTTCGGACGTTCCCAGTCATTATGAGGAGAGTCTGACCGACATCCCTCGACGGATTGTGCTTGAGCGAGGCGAGATCATCGTGCCTGATGGAGTGTTCTTGTCGGAGGAAGAAAAGCAGGTGCTGGAGAAGATCGTTGACCGAATCTAAAAGGAAGAGAGATGGGGAGAGAACTTGTACATATATAATTCATGATAACGATTAGGTCCACTGACCAATCACGATCTATCATCTGTGCCAGCACCTCGTACAATCCTCCTGTACGGAGTACATAGATATGGTGCTAACTCGACTGGGTTAAGCCCAAGAAGCCCCTATCTCCAACCAACCAGACTCGTCGCAATTCAGTGGCAAAAAAAGTTGGCACCTCGACACCTCGACACCTGAGCGCCACCCCTCTCAGGCGCCAAGGCCCCCAGGCTCCCTAGGCTCCCAGGCCACTCACTTCTGCCCGACCGTGCGGTGACGTCCCAAGCAGCCCTCGTCGGCCTGCAGCAAATCAGCGCTCTTTGTGCAGGCCCTGATGGCCCACCAGGTTGAATTTTTGTTCTCTCGCATTTACGATTCACCGTCGAGGATTTCAAAAAGAAGGATTATCCGACTCTTTCTTCTTTCTGATTATCTTCATCTTTCAGGAGCCCCGGCACTGATAGTACAAAAACTGAAATCTCGACAAGGCAACTTTTCTAATCGATAAGGGCTCGTCCAAAACCCCCACTTCCACTCGAGTTGTTTCGCCCCTCTACTCTCCGCCCCGCCACGCGCTCCACTTCAGTCTCTTTTTGCATTTCTTTGCCTTCAATCTCTTCGACCAACTTTGTTACGGGTCGTCTTTCCCTCACTCGATCCTCTTTCCTCATCCTCCCTTCCTCCTTTCTCTCCCCCCCCCCTCCCCCGCCTTCTTTCTCAACTTATTTCCTTTTTTCACATTAAACCGCCAATATGGTCTCTGCCTCCAAGGCCGCCCGTATGGCCAAGCGCGCCGAAACTGGCGAGAAGAAGGCCAAGAAGTCCGCCACCAAGAAGGAGGATGAGCCCGTCGTCGAGGTCGATGCCAACGGTGACGAGCAGCCCGCCACTACCGATGCTAAGATGAAGGATGTCGAGAAGCTCACCGCACAGATGGACAAGCACGGTCTGTCCGATCGTGTCACTACCGGTGTGCTTTCATCTCTGCCCGCCTCCCGCGACGTCAAGATCACCTCCGCCTCCCTGGTGTTCCACGGCAAGGTCCTTTTCACCGACTCTACCCTCGAGCTCAACTTCGGCCGTCGTTACGGTCTGCTTGGTGAGAACGGTTGCGGAAAGTCTACCCTCCTCAAGGCTATTGCCACCCGCGAGTTCCCCTTCCCCGAGCACATCGATCTGTACCTTCTGAACGAGGGTGCTCCCGTCACTGATAAGGGTGCCCTTGAGTGGGTTGTGGATGAGGCTCAGGCTCAGCTTGATGCCATGGAGAAGAAGGCCGAGGAGATTCTCGAGCATGATGGTCCCGAGAGCCCTATTCTCGAGGATCTGTACGACGTGAGTTTTTACCGTCTTTTTTGCCGCTTTTCGAGCTTTACATGTGCAACTAGATATAGGATGAACGATTTGCTGACCAAAATTATGAAATAGCGCATGGACAAGATGGACCCCTCCACCTTCCACACTCGTGCCTCTCTGATCCTGACTGGTCTCGGTTTCAACAAGGTCACCATTCACAAGAAGACCAAGGATATGTCCGGTGGTTGGCGTATGCGTGTGGCCCTCGCCAAGGCCCTGTTCGTCAAGCCTTCGCTGCTGCTGCTCGATGACCCCACTGCTCACTTGGATCTCGAGGCCTGTGTGTGGCTGGAGGAGTACCTCAAGAAGTGGGACCGCACCTTCATCCTGGTCTCTCACTCCATGGATTTCCTGAACGGTGTCTGCACCAACATGATCGACATGCGCATGAAGCAGCTCCTCTACTACGGTGGTAACTACGATTCTTACCACAAGACTCGCTCCGAGCAGGAGACCAACCAGATGAAGGCCTACACCAAGCAGCAGGAAGAAATTTCCCACATCAAGAAGTTCATTGCCTCCGCCGGTACCTATGCCAACTTGGTGCGTCAGGCCAAGTCTCGCCAGAAGATTCTCGACAAGATGGAGGCCGATGGCTTCATCCAGCCCGTCATCCCCGACCGTGTCTTCACTTTCCGCTTCGCCGATGTTGAGAAGCTGCCCCCTCCCGTCCTGTCCTTCGACGACGTCAGCTTCTCCTACTCTGGTAACTGGGGTGACGATACCCTCTACGAGCACCTCGACCTTGGTGTCGACATGGACTCCCGTACCGCCCTGGTCGGCCCCAACGGTGTCGGCAAGTCCACTCTGCTGCGTCTGATGACCGGCAAGCTGAGCCCCATCGGTGGTACCGTCAGCCGTCACACTCACTTGAAGCTCGGTGTCTACTCCCAGCACTCTGCCGAGCAGCTCGACCTGACCAAGTCTTCTCTCGAGTTCGTTCGCGACAAGTTCCCCGAGAAGTCCCAGGACTACCAGTACTGGCGCCAGCAGCTCGGCCGCTACGGTCTGTCTGGTGAGTCTCAGACCGCCATCATGGGCACCCTGTCCGAGGGCCAGAAGAGTCGTATCGTCTTTGCCCTGCTCGCCATTGAGTCCCCCAACATGATTCTGCTTGACGAGCCTACCAACGGTCTCGACATTCCCACCATCGACTCCCTGGCTGATGCCATCAACGCCTTCAACGGTGGTGTCGTCGTTGTCTCCCACGACTTCCGTCTGCTGGACAAGATCGCCAAGGACATCTTGGTCTGCGAGCACAAGACCGTCCGTCGCTGGGACGGCAGCATCGGCCAGTACAAGAAGTACCTGCGTGACAAGATGGTCTCCTCCGGTGCCGTCTAAACGCAGTACTCTTATGTTCTGTCCCACACTTCTTTTACCCCCTTTCCTATCTCTGATGACGACGAAATGCTAGACGTGAATTGAGGGAATTGCAATGCCCCGCGCTATAAAAAGTTGGATTGGTTCTTAGACCGGGCCGTTGCCCGCTTTCCCGTTCCTGCTCCCTAGCCCTCCCTCTTGGGCAGGTGGAGACAGGGTGATGGTTTTTTGTTCATCATTTTCCATTTCTTTATTATACTCGTTTCTTTTTTGCTTGCTGTGATGAACCTCATTCCCCCTCGATATCCGGGCGGATAACCCCCGCTGGATTGTCGAAACTTTTCCTTGGAACTCTTTTTGTTATTTTCGCCCGCTTGGCGGGTTGCATCGTGTTGATAGAGGGTCTAGTCTAGTTGCTTCTGATTGAGGCTGTGGTCTCATATATTTGCGAAATGACTAGTTCTTGTTCGCGCTTACATGACTTGCTGGCTTGCCTATCTTATATCCGCCTTCAGTGGATTCTTAGGGGTGTAGTGAACAAAATGACGACTCCGTAGGTGGTCTGAGATGAACTGTATTATTCTTTGGGGAAGATTGTCCCAAAGCGAGGCTTGTAAGATCATAAGGCTCTCCTCCCTCTATATAGTAGCGGCCACCATCAATGCTTCGTCCGATCCGGCACCAACTCCGGCCCAAACACATCATGCCCCCCTCGCTGCTTCTGCTCCATCTCCAACTTCCGCTTCTTCGCCAACCGCTCCGTCTCACTCTCCGACGTAACCGTCCCCGCATCACCAGCAGGCGTCAACCGCGGCACCGCAGAATCACGCTTCAAATTGACCTTCTCGGGATTCTGGCAATGATACAATTTCTTCGCAATACGTTTAAGATTCTTCATTTGATCCGGGTCTGATGAGAGGGGCGTATACGATTGCAGAAGCGCGGCGCAATCTGTTAGGACTTTGAGAAGTTTTGTGCGGAGCTCGTGTAGCGGGTTTTGGAGGGTGGAGGTATCTGTTTCCATGGCGGTTGGGTCGATGGGACCGCCGAGTTTGGTGTCGAGGTAAAACTCGGCCAGTGGTCTGTCTGCGAGAAGAAAGGCTGCTAGCCAGATCTGTGAGGGTGTGTAGAGGAAATACGCGTCTGTCATTTGCGCGGCGGATTTGAGGAGTTCACGCGTGGCGCCGTGTGCGCGGCCGATGCGGTCTGTAATTGAGGTTGCTGGGACGGGCGGAGGCGCCAGAGAAAGAAGTCCTTGCTTGAGGCTCTCGGGTGTATGGTGTGGTAGGTGCGGTGCTGGTTTCCCCTGGCCTTGGGCGATAGCTGATAGTTCCATGACGCCGCCTTCGAGGCCGCGGAAGGGGTGGCGGACGTCGAATGTAAAGCGGAGGCCCTGCATGAGTAGGAATTCCGGGGCGATGACATCGTCGGCTGTTGTGTCGCCAGGGATGCCTTCGGCGAATTGCCGGAGGGACATGTAGTAATTGTCTGTCTTTGTGGCGACGAAGAGGGCGCAGGCCATGATGGATTTGGGGTGGTAGGTCATTGGGGAGTTTGTGAGGTAGAAGCGACGGAGGTATTGGATTGCGGTGGCCTGGTAAGTGATATATGTGAGCATGTTGTTATTCTAGCTGGTAGAAGCTTTGAAATGTCTACCCAGCTGGGTGTAAAGTAGCAATTGGGCAACTTACTCGGACATTCGTAGGCAGTGGTGGCCTATATGTGTCGCCCAGCTCGACTGTCTTCTCGCAGTAGTATCGAACCAGCACGAGCTCTTCTTCAGGTGTCAAGCATTCAATATCTTTGTCTTCTCCGTCACTTCCTGGCTGTGGTGTTCCTGTCGCAGAGGGTGTGGCGGAGAGATGGCGTTCTCGAGCTCGACGTAGGGCCGCGCGTACTCGCTCACTGGCAATATTGTTGGTCGTGGTTCGAAGAGACTTCAATGAGCTCTCGGTATAGGACCATAGTCGGAATTGGGAGGATGTGCGGTAGATGTCGTCTTCGATCATGTTGGCGGTTCAAAGAAAGCCCTGCTTTCCTTCCGCCGCGGGGTAGGTGGTTGCACGAGTGTTTGAAGGAAGTCTCTTTCCGAGGATTTGACTTTATTGAAAGCAATAGAGTAGCTGGGTAGTCGTAAGATGAACCTTAAAGTCGGGGATTATTGTCCCGCCTAGAAGAAAAGCAATGTTCAAGATTACCTAGGTACGTCAGTGAGCATTATGTAAGCTCACTGATCCACTGAGGTGAGCACTCTGACTTGCTCACTGAGCACAACCTGAGCCAAAAAGCACCTCAGTAAAACGCAATACGCTAGCGCCATCCATGTGGAACTCTCTTTCGTGTCGGGGCTCGAGCAATTATGTCGATTGGGTACCGTGTGGAAGTCGGGGCGGGGTCAATTGGAGAGACAGGGCCATCCCTGAGATATATAGATGAATACTTGGCTTTGCTCTCTGCTCACTAGGTACTTGACTAAAGATCAAAACGGTTGATAGATTGAAATGTAATCCGGATTTGGGTATCTATTTGCTACTGATCGAAAAAGGTCGAACGTCGGCTGTTAGTAATAGAACTAGTCCAATCCGATCTGGGGCCGCCGCAAAAAAGGGCAAGTTACTCAGCACAGAATCGGAACAGTAGGTAGGTATGAAGTATAGCTAAGTAAGTTAATTGTTCTATGGATGAAGCCTACCAAGTTGTCTTAATTCCATACTAGTTCAGAAGTCCCGTATAGTCAGCGTCCTATTCTCCTCCCTTCCTCCCCCCAATCCTTTGATTTCACGACCTACCGAACTATCACGATGAAACATTCAAGCACTCGTCTTAAACGCTACCTCAAGCGCCCGTGCAAGGCGAACAAGGAGATCAACCCCCCTTGTTCTGAGGTCCTCCCTATGCATACGCTCGCTGGACTTCCCCCAGAGCTATTCTTGTTAATATCCGATTTTCTTTCGGTTGTTGACATTACTTGCTTATCCCTTTGCAATCGTCGATTTCGGGAGCTATCTTTGCGCCAGATAATCGGGCAGTCTCCTCTCACAAAACACGAGAAGCTCTCGGTCTTGAATAGATTGGAACGAGACTCTCCCGAATACTTCGCTTGCGATATATGCCACGTTCTCCATCGGTATGATGGATCTGAAAGTTTCGGACTAAGTGAATTGCACCAAGAAAGAACATGTCGACTACCGTGTGTGGATGAGTGGTTTTCGTACTTATTCACCCTCCATAGTCGTTACAACTGGAGTTATCGACTTTCTTTCCTTCAGCTTAAACTCGCCATGAGGCGGTTTTACTACGGTCCAAGGGCAGGGATTAGCACGGATTCACTGTCGTATACACAAGTCAGGCAATTTCCCCCGGATATAATCTCGCTTTTATCCCAGGAAGCAGAAATATATCCGAAGCTTCCTGGGCTTCATCTCAGGATTCAGGATATAGTACTGGTCAAAACGCGGGACACGTTAGTTCATGTTCTACACAACATATCTAGGCCGAATCCTGTGCGTATCTGTATACACTACGGCCCCGAGACTGTCATTAGGTTTGTGAAGTCTTTATTAAGAAGACAAGTGGCCTCCTTGACCCACAATTGCGGGTTGTGCAACACAGATTCCGAGGTCGAAATCGTTGGATTCGATTCGCAAATAGCACACGTTGTGACCAGGTGGACTATTCTAGGCCCTGGCCTTACTCAAGAGGACCCATTATGGAAGACTCATGCCTATTGGCCCTTTGGTCCCCGTGGACGACTCAATCATCCCCCACACCCAACTTCGTTTTGCAGTCCCCGTTTATTTTTTGAGAAGACGATGTCTTGCTCATACAAAGAGTTACAATCCCGCAACCTCGGTTATCTGGAAGACCAGCAATATAAAAATGGCAAACCCTTCATCCAAAGAGGACCGAATCTTTGGTATATCTCATACAAAGAGCCTATGAACGGAAAGGGAATCAACTTCATATGGTCGCATATCAGAGGCCGTTGGGCCATATATCGAAGGGAAGTAAAGAGAAACGCACGAAAGTCGCCAGTTTACAAGTCGCCTTCAACAGAAACTCGCGGGAGTGACTCTTCATTTGACTTTTCTACGAGCTTGCGACAGTTGTGGTTATTCATGTATCTATGTGACCTTTAATTGCTGATACCTAAATTGAGTTGGCTTTTGAATAATCAATCAGACTCACTGAGCGCCCTCTGAGTCGTCACGTGAATACTCTGATCAGCTCTCTGAGTCCGAGTCCGGTCTAACATTTACTCAGTAAGTCTAACTCTAAGCGCCCTCGTGAAAGCGGCGGCATCTCAGAAAGGAAAGTCCCACCTGGCAGAGGAAAAACACTCGGTAGAGTGACCTACAACGCGGAGGTTGAGCAAGGCCGGCTTTGAGTGGGCTTATCGATAAGAGTACCACCCAGAGAGAGTAAACGCATATAAACGCAGGGCATACAGTGCAGCGTGGTCACACTTTTGCTTGGCATGATCACAAATTTAGCGCCCTTTTTGTGACCACGCTACGCTTTTCAACACCAACGTTAGGTAGTCAGAAATCATTAATTAGGTCATCAAAGGCTTGGCGATAAAATTGGTTTTAATCAACCTGTACTCCGTACGTATTGATCTTGGCGGTTTTAAACGAGCTTTGTTTACATTAATATAAAGAAATGTAGTCTACTACTATCTATTTTTTAAACAAAGGTAAGGCGAAATGATTATGCGACCGGGCAGAATTTTCTAATTTTAATTAGTAAAGAAAGTATGTAGAAAGAGACGTTAAAAGAGATGTTAAAAGAGATATAAAAACAGAGCTATAGGAGGTAGTGTCCACAGTGTAGTATGATTATTAATAGAATTACACTAGTTAGTTAGTTAGTTAACTACCTACTTGATACTGGTATGTATAAACCCTCAATAAAGATAGAAAGGCTAATTGTATGAAAATGGTATAAAAAGGATAATTAATGCATAAAATTTGTGACCATGTTGGGCTTCGGTAGTGTAGCGTGGTCACAAATAGGGGGAAAAAGGTTTGTGACCATGCTAAGCAAAAGTGTGACCACGCTACGCTGCAACCTGATTAAACGCATACTAGCCTTACTAGATACTTGAGACATGGATTTTTACTTACAAAAAACAGCAAGAGAACGGTTAACTACCAATTTCTTTCTCATTCAAGCCATTGTATGTCAATCCTAGACACCAGAGCAATGCAATAAATTTCACCTAGATCATACACCGGCGAGCAGGCGTGCACAAACATCATCCACTTGACCCTCGTCCAGCTGGTGACTCCGCTGGTTGATTCCAAGCTCTCCAAATATTCTCACAATATCCTGTACTTGGAAGCCCATTGCACCGAAGTTGTCAACCAATGCTTTGTCATACCCATTGTACCTATGCTTGGGTTTAGCGTACACTTTGCTCAGCTGGGGTCACATTACTTACTGGGCTAGAGAATCATCCTCAATCGTGAAGGGCGCTTCCGCTGTTCCTGCTTGGGCCCCTGAACCATCTGAAGGAGCACCAGCATGAATGACAGCCCATTCGCGTGCCACACGTTGGAATTCCTGCGGCCGTTGTAGCATCATATTGGCAACCTCTGCATCTTGCGGATCCTTTGGCTCCGGGGTGCTCAGCAACGACTGCAATGAGATGAGAGCGGACTTGATCGTGAGAACCGGGGACCAAGCGCTGGAGAGAGTATCGAGACAAATAGCACCCTGAAAGCATATCAATGAATGGCCGTTGTGATATCTTTCAACTTGCTATTATAGAACCACTCACTGTTTGACTGCTGACATTCGGATGCCAAACTTTGGTCTCAAACTTCATGACTGGGGGGCGGAAAGGGTAGTCCGTGGGAATCTTGATGTCAACCTTGTACGTACCACCTTCGTAAGGAGTATCCGGTGGTCCTGGGAAGATCCCTCGAAGGTGTGTCACATCATCCTGGCCGCCGACGGGCTCCGCCGTGATTTGCGAGTGGGCGTCGGCGTGGATATCAGCCAATTCCTTGGCGATGCGCCGAGTCCGATTGCCAGCCATAGTGTATCGTGAGCTTCGATGGAATCTGAATTCGTCACGATCAAGGAAAAGATATGCGATGTGTAAGAATGTGGTGCGCTATTCACGAGAGGTGATCGTGTGCTCGCCAGCCGCGGAAAACACGCTTGGATGAAGAGGATCGGACTCGAGAACTATGCGAAAGGTTCCTTAGAATTTCAATCCTAGAATCACAGAATTTAAGATAGATGTAGAGATGGATTGCATACCGGCGCAAAAGCAAACGATAAACCGCCAGCTGAAGCTCTGGAATCTCACCAATGGAGGGGAAGTATGAAGCGCCGCTTAGCTCAAAGACTAGCTCCGGAAACCTACAGTAAGCTTCGGAATCGAGATTATATCAGTGTAAAGACTCAAGAGGCCTTATATAGCAAACTGAACCTATCAGGCCTATTGGCTGCCGGTCTGGATTTGAATTGTCTTGCTTGTTGCTGAAGCTGCATGGAAAAGAGGGACCGCGGACTCGGGATAAGGCACAAAGGCATCCATGACCGCATATCTCAGCCTTAGGCGTCAACAGTCACGTGGTGTGATGGCAACAGCTTCCAGCTTGCTCACCCCCGAGCACCAGCAACCTCTCCAACTGCATTGCCAGCCCATCCCTTCCAACGCTTTATCTCCATCCCCGCTCAGCATCATCAAGCTCGGATCTTGTTGCAACTCCTCACCACCTTCACATCTACCCACTAGCCGCTGACAGAGCTCCTGTCGCTGGCTTACAAACATGGTCAGTCTCAACCCCCGGTCGATGTCCGTCCGTCGGGATCAAGTTCACTGACATGCGCGATCGAATAGGGTAACCAACAGTCTAACATGGGCGGTGGCCCTGGAGGAGATGGACGCGATGATAAGGACAAGAAGGTATGATCTCCCTTGGAACCTGTATACTACTGGGCAGCTCTGACGCCGCGCCTTGCAGAAGGACAAGCCAAAGTACGAGCCACCACCACCACCTACCACTCGCATTGGGCGGAAGAAGCGCAAGGCCGCGGGGCCCAGTACCGCCTCCAAGCTTCCCGATATCTACCCTACGTCGAGATGTAAGCTGCGCTACCTCCGAATGCAACGAGTGCACGACCACCTGCTGCTGGAGGAAGAATACGTCGAGAACATGGAGCGACTTCGCAAGACCAAGGCCCAGGCCGCCCAAGGTCCCGCTCGAACTGAAGATCCGGAAGTGTCAGACCGTAATGCGGATGAGCGGAGTCGTGTCGATGATATGCGAGGCAGCCCGATGGGCGTTGGTAACTTGGAGGAGCTGATTGATGATGATCACGCCATCGTCTCCAGCGCGACTGGTCCTGAGTACTACGTATCAATCATGTCCTTTGTCGACAAGGATCTCCTCGAGCCGGGTGCCAGCATTCTGCTACATCACAAATCCGTGTCAGTCGTCGGTGTGTTGACAGAGGAGTCTGATCCGCTTGTATCTGTGATGAAGCTGGATAAGGCTCCTACGGAGTCATATGCCGACATCGGTGGTCTGGAATCCCAGATTCAGGAAGTCCGAGAGGCTGTCGAGTTGCCACTTCTGCATCCTGAGTTGTATGAGGAGATGGGTATTAAGCCACCCAAGGGTGTCATCCTTTACGGTGCACCCGGAACAGGAAAGACGCTTTTGGCCAAGGCTGTTGCCAACCAAACGAGTGCTACTTTCCTGCGCATTGTTGGCTCCGAGTTGATTCAGAAGTATCTCGGTGATGGACCGCGGTTGGTTCGCCAGATCTTCACCGTTGCCGCCGAGCACGCCCCGTCCATCGTGTTCATCGACGAAATCGATGCCATCGGTACCAAGCGTTACGATTCCACATCGGGTGGTGAGCGTGAGATCCAGCGTACCATGCTGGAGCTGCTTAACCAGCTTGATGGTTTCGACGATCGTGGTGATGTGAAGGTCATCATGGCCACTAACAAGATTGAGACTCTGGATCCCGCTTTGATTCGTCCTGGTCGTATTGATCGAAAGATTCTCTTTGAGAACCCCGACCGTAAGTTTTGCTTCAGTTACATTCATTGGCTGTCACAGTGGCTAACATGTCTTTTCTGTAGAAAACACCAAGAAGAAGATTTTCACCCTGCACACGTCGAAGATGTCCCTCGGCGATGATGTCGACCTCGACGAGTTCATCAACCAGAAGGACGATCTCTCTGGTGCGGATATTCGGGCAATTTGTACTGAGGCTGGTCTCATGGCTCTGCGGGAGCGTCGTATGCGAGTACAGATGGACGACTTCCGGTCGGCCCGCGAGCGCATCATGAAGACGAAGCAGGACGGTGGCCCTGTGGAGGGTTTGTACTTGTAAGCGATAGATAGTGTTCGGCGAAAGATGATACTGATCTACGTCGGAAACTTCTCTGGGCTTGATGTGTGTATTTTAATGGAACCCATGATCTGTGGGAAGAGCATGCATTGATACTACTATACCTCTATCAACTTTGTAGCTTGGCTTGTGTTGGTAATTATGGCTTGTGAAATGTTCCTATCATTCAATCATCGCCTGTGGAATCGCCGTGTTATGCATTTGTTCTTGTTCAAAGTACCTCGACAGTAGCTTGTAAGGCATCGAGGCTGGAAGCACCGAGGTGCAAACCATGCAAACAAGCTCGATAGTGGACCCCGAGACAGCCTTATCGGCGGCGCAAGTTCTTCTTCAGCGCATCATCTCACGACTTTAAACATGGACGGATTCGATGAGGAAGCATTCAAGAAGTTCTTTCCCTCTGGCTTCGGGAAGCAGCAGAAATCAGTCGATATTGAATCCCAGATTGATCGGTCCAGACGAACGGAGATATCGGCATCCAAGCCACTCACTGATTCCGATGGAACAGAGCTGAACGCGCCCGCCATAGCTGGCCCTGTCACAACAGAAAAGAGGCAACAAGAGCCCAGAGACAGTGATGAAGACTCTGATGATGATGATGATTCTGATGATGAGGACGAGGATGAATTTCCTGTGTCGCACGAGCTGGTCTTAAAGACCCACGACCGCGCCGTGACAACTATGACCGTGGACCCCTCGGGGGCGCGACTAATTACAGGTTCCACTGATTGCACACTGAAGCTCCATGATTTTGCTTCTATGACACCCTCAACCATCCGCGCATTCAAGTCCGTCGATCCCTCCGTGAAAAAACAATCAGCGGCCCAAGACACTCATACCGTCAACTACGTCGCATTCAACCCGCTCTCTCCCAGTCATGTCCTAGTTGTCCCTGCAACAGCTCAACCGCGAATTTTGAGTCGAGATGGAGAGACTCTGACAGAGTTTGTGAAGGGTGACATGTATCTTCGAGATTCTCACCATACAAAGGGTCATACCTCGGAGGTATCGAGTGGCGTTTGGTGTCCCACCGACGAGAACCTCTGTGCTACGGCGGGATCGGACAGTACCGTGCGGATTTGGGATGTCAATGTGGGTCGCTCTCAAAAGGAGGTCATTGTGCACAAGTCGAGGGTTGCAGGGTCTGCTGGACGGACCAAGGTGACCGCCGTGGCCTGGGGTTCTCCGAAACAAGGAGGGTCTAATATTTTGGTTGCTGCGGCTCTCGATGGAAGCTTAGTGATGTGGAGCGGAAATGGACCATTCACCCGACCTAGTGGTGAAGTCCGGGACGCGCATACTCGAGACACCTGGACAAGTGGTTTGGATATCAGCGCCGACGGACGGCTTGTAGTCAGCCGAGGCGGAGACGACACTATCAAGTTGTGGGATACCCGGAAATTCAAGGCACCAGTTACAACTGTGACGCACCCATCGACATCCTTCCGGTATCCTACCTCGAACATTCAATTCTCGCCGAGCTCGGCGAATGTCATCGTCGGCTCTGAAACGGGTCACTTGCACATTCTCAACCCGGCAACGTTGAAGCCAGAACTAGTCACGCCCGTCACTCCAGGATCGCCATTGATCACTGTTTTGTGGCATGAGAAGCTCAACCAGATCTTGACCGGCTCTGCCAATGCCGAAACACATGTCCTCTATAACCCAACAATGTCTACCAAGGGCGCTGCTCTGGTTATGTCCAAGGCCCCCAAGCGTCGCCATGTGGACGACAACCCAACCCTCACAACAGACCTGTCCTCCGGCCTTGCTGGCGATTCCGTGGTTGTCGGCTCCAACGGTGTCCCGCATTACAGCTCCGCCACCTTTGCTGCTCGCCACCCAACAATCGGGTTAACAGCGTCTGGTCGCTCCAGAGACCCGCGCCGCCCGCACATGCCGCAGGTGACGCCTTTCGCCAAATCCCAGTCAGATGAGAAGTATATTCGTGACAACATACCTCTCAGCTCCATGCGTGATGAGGATCCTCGAGAGGCGCTATTGAAATATGCCGAGAAGGCTGAGAAAGACCCCATCTTTACCCGTGCATACAAGGAGACTCAACCGAATGCGATCTATGCGGAATTGAGTGATGATGAGGAGCCGGGGCCGGAGAAGAAAAAGGCACGCCGATGATGATGGATCTGATTTAGACCCATGTATTATAACACCATAATCTTATATGCATGCTTGTCCGCTGGAGCCAGAATGGAGCGAATTGGAATATGCATTTCGTCTGCGTCTTTGATCTTGTCCTCAAAGTTGGATTGCTGATATCTGGTATATTCCACTTCCAAGGTTAAGGTTGGTGCCGCGAGAGGAGTGGGAAGTATATCTATCCACTTAGGGCCTGTATATTTCTGGCCATTAGATTCGCAACAACAGAGCTAAAGAGCTGCCTAGCCATCGTGATCTAGGTGCTAAGAGGCCAACAAGAGTACGATAGTGATCAACAAACGCATTATTTATGAGTCATTGCATGATCGTTCCAATTACACTGATTATTAGGCTACAGTATACTGTAGCCATTCTGGTCGATTCCCGCTACGGAAGGACCACCAACACGTAGACGTAGGCCACCTCCACAAGAAATGGAGAATTCCGTAGAACAATTTCATCGATGAAACAAGCTGCGCATGGCATCCCCTCCTTGGGTATGCCCGCTGTTGTGGAATGTTCCCCTCTTTTTTTGCGCTGCTGAGATGACGTCTCCCCAAGAGCCGGGCGATCTGCACTGCACTTTGAACCCGCCCCAACTACCAATTACAACCACCGACACCAAGAATATGGGCTTTGACCTCGCGCGTATTTTGGCTTGAGCGCAGTTCCACTGGCGCAAGTCTAGCGACAGGCGGGGTCTTTGCAAAGTGTATTGCTGTTGGAGTTTGGCGCAAGGAGTAGGTAGGAAGAAAAGGCGGTTTGGTGCTGACATAGCATCTCTCCGCTCGCTGGGCCCAGCTTCCAATCTCTCCGCGCGGTGCCGCCAACACTCCAACTTTCTACGCGCGACTGCGAGGCACTTTCGGAAACGACAGTTGACCGGATATTCCCCTGCTGTCTGCTCCAAAATGCTGCCTATCGCGCTGTGAAGAGCTTTCGCCCAACCGCGACCTGATTCAAGACGAACTATCGCTGCTTGGAGAGTTCGGCTTCGGGCGGCTTCAGGAGGATCTCGGGCGGGTTTACCACCGCGCTTTCATAGTTTCGGTGTTGTTCATACTCTATCGACTCGATGGATTCATCACATCATCCCTTGGTAGCGGGCTTGCTCACCTCGCTTGTCTCGTCGACTATCGCGCCTTCCGCCGCAACTCCGTATTCGACCTCCTATCCAACGCACAGATATTCCGCATTTTCGAACTCAACCTCGCAAGTACCTCCTGGTCATGATGGCGACGATGAAGGAAACATGGAGAGGTGGTCTTCGCTTATCGGTATTGTGACTGCTCTGATCGGCAACGTCTTGATCTCCGTGGCACTCAATATCCAGCGTTATGCGCATATTCGGATTACACGAGAATGGGAGCAGAACAAGATCAAAAAGGAAGCTGAACGGAGACGGACACATTCTGGGGCTTCCACCGCGAATCCGTACGGGACAGTTGGAGGTGATGGTCGGGGCCGATCGCGGGAACAGGATCGGCACAATGGCCATGGGGAATTTGAGGCTTATCGCGATGACGAAGATGCGCCTCCCAGGGGAAGACATGGTACTCGAGGCTCTCGGGACAGCGTACGCGACTCATTCGCATCCGACAGTACCACTCGTCCAGACGACTCTGAAGACCGGAAATCTTACTTGCGATCCCCATACTGGTGGGCCGGTATCATCCTCATGGTTTTGGGTGAGACTGGAAACTTCCTCGCCTATGGCTTTGCTCCAGCCTCGATTGTCTCCCCACTGGGCGTTGTTGCCTTGATATCCAACTGCGTTATCGCACCTTGTCTACTCAAGGAGCAGTTCCGACAGCGCGATTTTTGGGGTGTGCTGGTAGCTATTGCTGGAGCCGTGGTGGTTGTGCTCAGTGCCAGATCTTCAGAGGAGAAAATTGGCCCCGATGAAATTTGGATGATGATTACTCGTTGGGAGTTTGAACTCTACCTGGGGGTGACCATTGGCCTGATTATCGGTCTCATGTGGGCCAGCTTCTCATACGGCTCACGCTCGATTTTGATCGACGTCGGGCTGGTGGCATTATTTGGTAAGTGCTACGGTATTTAATGGACACCATTCTGCCTATACTGACTGTGTCTATTAGGTGGATACACAGCTTTGTCTACCAAGGGCGTCTCCTCATTACTGTCATTCACATTATGGCATGTCATTACATACCCCATTACCTACCTGCTCGCTTTCGTTCTTGTCTTCAGCGCCTTGATGCAAATCCGTTACATCAACCGAGCCCTGCAGCGCTTTGACTCCACTCAGGTGATTCCGACTCAATTCGTTCTATTCACGCTCTCTGTCATTGTTGGAAGCGCTGTGCTCTACCGTGATTTCGAGTCGATGTCGGCTGGTCGAGCGGGAAAATTTGTGGGAGGATGCGCCTTGACCTTCCTAGGTGTCTACTTCATTACCAGCGGCCGAGTTCGTTCCGATGATGAGTCTACCTTTTCTACGGACGATGAAGAGGAGGCTATCGGCTTGCTGCATGGAGAGCGATATCGCGACAGGACTGACTTGTCTCCACCGGCCCAGCGATTTCGAGCACCAAAAACACTTCCCGTTGATCGCGAGGAAGAGGATGCCGTGCTGTCCCCAACAGGATCACTTACAAGTCGCGGCATTGATGGCATAGATGATGACCAGCTTACACCCCGAGGAGCTTTTTCCGGGGCCCCCTCTTCTCCGGCTGGCTCATTGACCGCCGAGTCTCCTCTGTCGGGGCCATCTTTTGATCACGTATCGCCACTACGACCGCCGTCCCGTATGTCCAACCCTTGGGCGGACTCTATTGATGCACCTCTCGAAACCCCCAACTCCGACCTCGAGACTTACTGTCATACCACTCCGCCTGCACCGGAGGTGGACGGCAGTCAGGAGTCCACTGTGCTTTTGCGCTTCCCTCCCGCCCCCGGCATCGAAGAGGACTCTCCGAACAAGTCACCTGTCACCCGGCGGGCATCAACTCCTACTGCTCTAGACCAGGCTCACAACAACGACAGAAGCCACACGACTCTGGAGACTCCTTCGCGACGAGCAATGCGCAACTCCATCTCCAACCGATTTTCCCCTGGAACGCTCCTTCCTACTCTTTCTGGTGGGTTTAGCGCCGTCGTTGCGGAATCTCTGCGTCGTGGCGAGGGTAGCCCGTTGAAAGACCGTGCCCGGCGAAGGTTAGGACGCCGCCGTCAACTTGATGGGGCCTTTGAGCATGACACGACTCGCTACCAAGATGGTGACCTTGGAGTTGATGGCTTAGATCATCCTCTGAACGTTGCCACCGCGCGGCTGCAATCTGCTACCGGTCTGGCCGTACCGCCCGTGGAGGGTGGACGGTCTAGTCCTGCTCTGGCTACGGAGATCTACACCCCTCCAACACAGAAAACAGATGAAGTCACACGTCTACGCAGCTTCAGCGACTCATGGAGCGGTGGGCTTGCATGGCTTGGCGGTGCATTAAGATTGAATCACCACGATCAACCTGTGGATAGTGGTGCGGTAACGCAAGGAACCGCGACTCCGCAGGACAACCAGGGTCCGACTGACGCGGATTCGCATAGCCACAATGATGCTGGAAACACCGAGGCTGACTCTCGGTCATAACCGCAGCAAGGAGCACAGGGGGCTATCTCACAAACCCCCTGTCTTCTGAGCCGTACATGACGAGTGGCTGGGTCACTCAAATCATACATACATTTACACTTTACCGCTTTTCTTTTTCTGTTCTCCTACCTTCTATTCGGCGGGTGGGCTCCTTTTATTCTGTTGGCATACTTGGGTTGTAATTGGCATTGCATTTTGCGGGGTACATTCTCTTAGGCATTTAATATGTATCCTTCTCATTGTGAGTTTTCTTTCGGTATGTCTATCTTTTGGCGCGAGTTCGCTTCTACGCACTCTATCATTGTTCCTATCTCCCATCCTTGTACAATTTATTCGTCTCCAGCTTTAGCCAATCCGTGATACCTGCTTCATAGTCATCTCAATCTCCCTATGAACTTTATTAGCGAACTTCGGAAAATTGCATTCTTGCATGATACCTGCCCACCGGCGATGATCCACGACGCTCATAGGTGGAAAAAGGCCCAAGACTAGGGTGAAACAGAAGTACCCGTTGAAGAACCCTCTCCATTGCAACATGACTTCCGGATAAAAATATCAGGCCATTCCTCGGCGATATTCTCTACATTTAGCCGCAGATCCCTTTCCCCGCCTCTCAAGCGCAATAATAGTCCATAGACCGTTATGAGGAGAGGTGGAGCTCGTGTTTCCATCCCTGAAAACCCGATCTCCGCAAGGACCTCTTGAACAGACGGGATGGGCGCCAGCCCAGCGGCGGGCTTGTTCTCCGTTTCTTTATAGTCTTAGTGGCTAAAGACTAGACCCAGAAACGACCAGACGATCAATTTACTGCTGCAGCTACTGTTCAATCCGTCACCCGTGATCGATTCATCTCGACGTATCCTGGACCTGCGAGCTAGCAGTCGATCTAATATCTTTACACCAATGGCGCGAGAGTATGGCCCGACGCGACAAGCCCCGAAAGCGTTTTCCCCGCGGGGTCGAGGGATGAATTTCGAGCTGTAGGTCTTTAATATGACCAGATCGGCGCGCCTACTTGTCGGGGATTTTTTTTTTCTCTGTTCGTAACTTCTAGGTCCTCAATCGCGCAGGGGAATTGAAGGCGGCTAGAGCTTCTTTTTTTTGTTGTTGCCTAGAAGCATTGGCTTGAAAAGCCAACTTTAATCATCAAAGATGATGGTCAAGGGTCTTGCTAGCAGCTTGCTGCTTGCGCAGCTCGTTGCTAGTGTCTCGGGCAAGAGCACACCACTCTACAAGGATGCCAATGCACCGGTTGAGAAGCGCGTCAAGGATTTGTTGGGACGGATGACGATTGAGGATAAGATGGCTCAATTGATACAAGGTATAATTTTTTGGACTTTTGTGGATGCTTTGTAGCGTTGGAATTGCTAACTTGCTTGCGCTCTCAGGCGATATCACCAACTGGTTGAACCAGACGTCAGGCGCATTCAACTACACCGGGCTGGTGACGAACATGCAGACGAAAGCAGGTTCCTTCTATGGTATGGAGAAACTCATAGTCTAGTGAGGCTCGAACTAAGAAGATAATAGTCGGATACCCTGTTGCCTGGGATTGGATTGCCGATAATATCAAGCGGGCTCAGGACTATTTGCTTCAGAACACCACCCTTGGAATTCCAGCTCTTGTTCAGACAGAGGGTACGTATATGGCTAGTGAAGATTCATGGCTTGGGGAACCTCAACTGATTGAACTTTTATTTGTCAAGGCATTCACGGATTCTTGGTCGGCAATGCAACCATCTTCAACTCCCCCATCGCATACGGATGCTCCTGGAATAAGGAGGTGGGTAGACGAAGCTCTTTTGCAACTGATTCCAAACGCTGACAGATCACGCCTAGCTCGTTGAACAAATGGCACAGGTCATTGCACAGGAAGCCCAAACCCTCGGTGTCAATCAGCTGTTCGCACCTGTTGTTGACTTGGCTCGTGAGCTTCGCTTTGGACGTGTGAGTATCAATCAAAAAATCCCATAGCAATTATCAACATTCTGACGATTGAGTTTATAGGTCGAGGAAACCTTTTCAGAAGATCCATTCCTCGCGGGAGAACTCGGTTATAGCTACGTCAAGGGCCTACAGAGCAAGAATGTCTCCTCAATGGTCAAGCACTTTGTAGGATTCAGCAGCCCCGAACAAGGATTGAATACTGGCCCTGTTCACGGTGGTGAGAGAGAATTGCGTACCACGTGAGCAGTCATACACATTAGTTTCATGATGAAGTATGCTAACCGCATCTTAGCTGGATGCCTTCCTTCAAGCGAGCCATCATCGATGCCGGTGCCTGGTCCATCATGGCTGCCTATAACTCGTAAGCATCGCAGATGAATCATCATTACCTCAAAAAATACTAATTGGTCCATGACAGATATGACGGAATCCCAGCGGTTTCAGACTATCACACTCTCACCGAGATCCTGCGCGAAGAATGGGGTTACGACTACTTCGTGATGACAGATGCCGGTGGCAGTGACCGAGTCTGCACTTACTTCAAGCTCTGCCAGAGCGACCCCATCGATATGGCTGCCGTCACCACGCAGCTTTTGACTGCCGGAACCGATGTTGAGATGGGCGGTGGTTCCTTGTAAGGCGTTCATTCCATGGGCACGGCGGTAATGAAATGGACTAACAATCTGACAGCAACTTCCAAAAGATCGCCGATCTGGTCAAGTCGGGCAAGCTGGATATTGCAACTGTCAACACCGCTGTATCCAGAGTGCTCCGCGTCAAGTTTGAGATGGGCCTCTTCGAGAACCCGTATCCTGCTGCCCCAGAAGGCAAATGGAACAGTCTGATTAACAATGCCGCAGCCAAGAAGTTGGCCAGAGACCTTGACAAGGAGTCGATCGTGCTCTTGGAAAACCACAAGGAGACTCTTCCTTTGAAGAAGTCCGGCAGCATTGCTGTGATTGGACCAATGGCCCACGGATTCATGAACGTAAGTCTGGACCTCGATTGCTTCGGGTGGTAAATGATGTCTGACTTTTTGCACTGTCTTAGTACGGAGACTACGTCGTTTACCAAAGCCAATATCGGGGCGTCACTCCACTTGACGGCATCAAAGCGGCGGTCGGATCAAAGGCCAAGATCAACTATGCGCAAGGTTGTGAGCGATGGAGCAACGACGAGTCAGGATTCGCCGAGGCCGTCGAAGCAGCAAAGAAATCCGATGTTGCTGTCGTTGTCGTTGGAACTTGGTCGAGAGATCAAATGCAGCTCTGGCAGGGCTTGAATGCAACGTGAGTGAAACACAGTGTCTTGGCCAGCCACAAGACTCCACACCAAGACATCAATCAGATCCTGACTCCACATTAGAACCGGTGAACATGTCGACGCGGATGACCTTTCTCTGGTCGGCGCCCAGGGCCCGCTCATCAAGGCCATTGCTGACACCGGCGTGCCGACCGTCGTCGTTCTGTCCAGCGGCAAGCCGATCACCGACACATGGATTTCGAACTCGACCTCCGCCCTGGTTCAACAGTTCTACCCGTCCGAGGAAGGTGGAAATGCCCTTGCTGATGTCTTGTTCGGTGACTACAACCCCTCCGGCAAGTTGTCTGTGAGCTTCCCCCGCTATGTCGGCGACCTCCCGGTCTTCTACGATTACCTGAACTCGGGCCGTTCTATTGGCGACTCGGGTCATAGAGACAGTAACGGGACCCTCGTCTTTGGGCACCAATACGTTCTCGGCAACCCACTTCCCTGGTATCCATTCGGCTACGGCAAGAGTTACTCCACCTTCGAGTATGGGTCGGTCAGCGTCGACCGCACCACAGTCTCTGCGTCCGACGAGAGTGTTACCGTGAGCGTTGCTGTGACCAACACGGACAAGAGTCGGGAGGCTACGGAGGTTGTCCAGGTATATGTCTCCGACGAAATTGCCTCCGTAGTTGTTCCCAACCGCGCACTGAAGGGCTTCGAGAAGGTTGTCATTCCAGCCGGCACGACCAAGACTGTGAAGATCCCAATTCTGATCAAGGATATTGGTCTGTGGAACACTCGTATGAAGTATGTTATCGAGCCTGGTAATTTCACCGTTCTCGTTGGAAGTAGCTCGGAGGATATCAGAGGAAACGCTACATTTACTGTGCGGTAGTTTCTACAGACACTCGCTCCATGAATTGTCTTCTTTATGGATTGGAGTGCATTTAATTAAATATTATATGTGAAATTCAGAATTCAATTTCAGCGCTTTCTATATGATCCCTTTTAAACGCCGTTCTCATGCAATATATGTAAAACTTTTAAATCCAAGACATGCGTTTATCCCACGAGTTACGCGGATATGAATTGGTCGTCTCGTCGGTCAATGGCCATCGAGGCTGTTGGTGGTCAGGCTCAACTCTCGTCAAAGTCAACCGCTTAGATGCGCGAGTCGAATCAACGCCCGGCGCAGCCACAGGCAACGTAACTTCTTCAAAGTCCGAGTCTGTGTCCTGTTCCAAGCTAAGGACGACCTCGATCGCTTGTTGGTCCTCGACGACCTTCGGATGGCGCTTGGCGAAGTAACGGGCGTACTTGTACAGCGACCAGTAGCAGCTGAACACATTGATGAATGTCAGAGCGATCTTGTAGAAGGTGTAGTAGAAGATCAGGACAATCCAGTTGATGCGCTCTTTCTTCAGGCGGAGGTGGATCTCGTTGAAGAGGATGACGTTGATGATGTACATGCCAATGGTGACACCGAGCAGCATGCCGCTGAATCCGGGGCGGACGACGAATGAGATGGGGAGCATGAATGGCGCGAGAAGGTAGATGAGAGTTTCATAGACCTGTACAATACTGTTAGCACTATCCGTGAATGTTTTTGTTGGTGGTAAGTAATCTCACCTCTTGGAAAACGCAAAGTTTGGCTCCGATCTCCCACCATCCCAGCTTCCAGCTGGTCAGGATATACTTCATGTCATAGTACATGCCAACGACAAAGAAGAAATTCCAACGCTTGAATCGCTGCTGGAAGATGGTCATCTCACCAAAGCCTCCACGACTGCCACTGCCGCTGATAAAGACCGACGATGGGGTTTCGGTCTCCACGAACACCGACGAACACATAGTAATACGTCCTCCAAGACGGCGACAACTATCTCCAAAGAACCAATCCTCGGAAACGGAAAATCCGGGATGCTCGTGGAAAGTCTGCTTCAAGAAATCCGTATTCCAAATCGAAATAGCACCGTGAGGGAAAGTTGCACTTCCAAGTTTACCGAAGAATGCTCGCTGGAGACCGGACATTTTGTACTCCAAATCCTGTGCTTGTTGACAGTATGTGCCTTTCGATGAGTTGGGACCGACGCTCTTGATAGTATATCCAATGCACTTCACCTTGCCTTTAAGACGATCGCTGACGATAGGGAAGTTGGGAGGCAAGGCACAGTCATCATCGATGAGAAGAACATTTTCAAATCCCTTGGCAGCATAGCAACCAGCGAATTGAGCAACAATTTTCGATCCGATGGGCACCCAGAGGTGATTGACTCCATAAGGTTGGCAAACCTCTTCAGTGTTATCCAGGGGTGTCTCGGAATTGCCATTGGCGATGACGAAGATGTTCTCTGGCGGGAAGATTTCCAATGCTGCCTTCAAAGTTGGGCCAATGATACTGGCGGATTTGTAGCACGGAATCAATAGAGCAGTCGTTTTGGCATTTTCTGCGGTTTTCTCGAGATCCACTTCTGACATCTCCTCTTTTTGCGGGGGGTCCTTTTCAAACAAGATCAAAAGAGGAAGGAAAGCGTATCTATCTCAATGGTTAGCTTTCTTGGTGCGCACAAAGCTTAGTAGGGGTTGCGCTTACAGGGCAGCGAGACCAATTGTAATGGCATATCCTCCCTGAATAACAAACTTATGTGCAACGACCCAATATAACCACCAAACGGCACCTTTCCAAAGTGGCATGCCAATCAAGACAAAGTAGACGAAGAGAACGAGAAGGACGTAAATGGCATATTCGAACAAGACTCGCACCCAATATTTGCGATGTAAAGCCACACCTCTGGCTTTGGCTTTTTCGTAGGCATCGTGCATACTACTCTGGCGACTATGCTGAGTGCGAGAGCTAACCCTGCTGATTTGCGTCGGGCTGAGGGCTGCATTTTTGATCGGTGTAATTGGTTCCTTTTCAGAGAGTCCTGGCGGGGACAGCAAAGGCGGCGATAAGAGGGTAGGTGTTCTAATTTCCTCCCATACTGTAAATCCAAATTAGATTTTGTTTATTAGGTTCGGTAGTGGGAGTCTCTTGAAGCTAAGTACCTTGTAGTTCCGGAGGATTAGTTCGTGGCCGCGATACGGGAGCAGGCCTTTGAACTCTCCGGGTGGAGAGACTGAAAGATCTATTCAGACCTCCCTGTTGCTTCTGGCTTGCTGCTGCGGCATGATTATATGGAACACGGTCGTTTCTAGGAAGAGACTTCTCCCATTTCGTCTGTTCCCAAGGCGAATCGAACTTTGCCGTTGCCAGGAGTGGCCTCGGGATAGGCACATCCTCCACAATGGAATGCCGGGCATTCCTCTTGATCGACATTTAGAGAGTATAATGCATAAAATGAAGGACTTAGTAAATTGAAAAAAGAGCGGACGGGCAAATCAATTAAAAGAACGGACGGCAACGGCTGCTGCCAGAGAAAAAGAGCGTGAAATTGGGGGTCGGGGCCAGAGATGGGAAACCTGAATGTTCTATAAAAACCTGTACGGTCTACCTACGGGCAAAGTCTTAGCCTAATGATATGATGTGGATCTCATTACGGTGTTTATACCCCATTCTAATCCTGGACCTTGATCTGGATGGTCCCGGATATGCCTTGAACAGGGTCTACAAGCTTGGGGCCTTCAGCTCCAATCCCAGGAAACGAATTACCTAAATTCCACAAAAAACATGGTACCTGTCATCTTTTTGGGCCATTTGGGGATAAAATGACGGAATTTTCTAAGCATAAATCAGAAACATGTTCATGTAGGTTATGGTAAACCTCGTGGACGTGGTAGATTGGTGACAGGACTTTTCTACCTTCCCAAACGGAGACTAGTGGGGGCATTGGGTCACCATGAAACACACTTGATCATTGACAGCCTAGTTCATGCTGCATATTGTAGCCATAAATAACTTTTTCTCTATTGTCTTGTAGTTGTCGGTTGTGGATCGACGGTGCGCCTTTTGTTCTAGTCCTTAGTCCCAAGGCATTGGGCCTCTGGGGGCCGAGGGCTTTTACCAACTTATACGAGAAGTATTGGCAACATAAATTCTGGATATGATAGGAGGCTGAGAAAGAATACAGTGGTGAGCCCCGATCATGGTGGCAAAGAAGAGAATTTTCTTCTGGTAGAGGGTCTTTGGGTAAATTGGATTGTCTTAGTCCATCCAATTTTTTTTTCCATCGAGAATCAAGATCGGTTAATCGGTTAGCAGAGATTTTAGCATAGACAGCAGCCTTACAAGCCCCCACTCATCCACATTGACCAGTGAAAAACTATCGCAATGCGTCTGGCCCTGATGATCGTCAATTTGACTTCCTTGTTCTGCTCCCACTAGAGTAGCTTGACCAGTTTACGATGTGGGCTAAGTCTTCGGGTGAGTCCATACCATCGTCGCAATGGTAGTGGAGAGAGGTTGCGCCGAATCGGTCCAACTTGGAAGAGTATCCGAGCCCCACATGAAGGACCCGAGAAAGTAGGATTGTGCTGGACCAAGAATGCACCGAGAAAAAATATGATCTAGGAAGTTGATTGAGCATGAACATTGTAAATTATATCTGTTTTAGTTCGATCGAGATATCAAAATAGACCCCCTAAGCTGACTCGAATCTTTGACCGCATTTAGTATCAATCGCGAATCGATCCAAGCCATCATCTAAGCCACATGGCACTAAAATAAAGTTTCAGGCACGGCAGCGCCTCATAGCGCCATAAATTGTACTTAGCGGGCCGGCTTTTTTTAGCCTGGGCCGAACTGAAGGGGCGAAAAAAAACCTACTGTACACTGCCTTCCACGGCCATGCTGGCCTTGAGCCGCAATACGAGATCTACAAGGCCTTGGTTAAACGTGTAAATAATCTTTACTTCTTGGATCAACAATTCAAACAGTTCACTTTCTATACTCCAGAGAAACATGTACAGTACAATAGCGTGCAAAATAAACAACCATGGCAGGATGTGGCTTGTCCATGACGTACACTAGTTCGTGGACTCTGCGTCGTGGTGGGCTGCATTACTTACCCTATAGTGCTACGAGCTTCAATGGCCAGAGAAACTGCCCTATGATAGCTAAGTATGACAGCGAGTGTCTATTCCATTAGTAAATGAGCATAATAAGCTATACATAAATACTGGCATACGAGCTGGTAGCTTCTGCGGATATTCCTACTGTAGCTACTGGCGGATTGACGCGCAATCAACGTGGCCGCGTTCACCGTGCTCACCGTATGTTGTGGGATAGTTACCGGAGTTCCCACAATCTATCGATCGCAAAGGAAATTGGCAAACTATGGCGATCATCACGACATACTTAGCTGCAAGCTTAGCTTCTACCTTCTCGTGGGGCCTTTCAGCCTTCCGGCAGCCCCCGGAAGAAAAATTCACACTGTACATAATTGATGAGCTACTAGATCTATTCGATTCGGGGTATTTCGAGTCAACTTCGGGCTTTCTGATTCTGTTCCTTGACTTTATAATGCAGTTAGCACGGATGGCTGACTACAGGCAAACCCGATCATTCAATACAGTGGAGCTCCTAGCTGGACTCGTAGCTATAATAACAAAGGTTCCATGGAACACCGCATGGAAGGAACTGAAATATCTCGAATATAGTATAGCTCTGGGCCGTAAAAACCGCTTGCGCAAACAAGATGTCTTCGCCAGATGGCCCCAGCGATCAACAGCTATACTGGTCCACTGGGGTCTTTAGGGCTGAAGTGATCTACTCGAGAATTTACCTAGAATACCCAGAATTAAGGCTTGCGACTAAAGCTTAGAATGACGGAGATCTATATACATCGGGTGTATAATCATATCCATGGGGAACGACAGCCTGTTCTGGCCATTTTTGTGTCCATGGACTCTAGTCCATCTAGGTGTGTTTCGCGGGGCAAGCTCTTGCTTCCGAAGAGGTTGAATATTCCGGCTTTCTGTACTCCGTACCTAAGTAGCCCAAAGGAACTGACGTCTTCTTTCTCCCCATTTTCCATAGCTGACCAACCCCCGCTGCTCGTTGAATAGAGAGCTGAATGGCTTCGAATTATTGTTTGACAAGAACCCCACGATAGGAGGAAAGTCCATCACTTCCAATAAATATGTCAATCATAGGAAGTCATTGGATTACCCGTGCACATGTACAATGAAACTACTATCGCGGGTCTTCCATATGGTGTAACATGATGAAATTTCCGTATGCAACCCGAAAATAGAAACATGAGTAGTCGTAATGATTTCGTATACTTCTAGGTACCCGCATTGTCTGGCCCTTCAGGCTCAGATGCAGAGCCTCTCCTAGTAGCCGCTTTGCCTGATAGTGCACTATTCCCGGGCTGTGGCGAGGGGGGAAGATCGTTTTTCTTGCTACTCACAAGGGGTGTGCTCGGGTTGCTTTGTCCTTCTGCCGAACGACCTTCTGCACGCCTTGTCTTCGCACCCTCTTTCAACTTCTCCCAGCGATCCCGATACCGCCCAAGGACTTTATTGAGTTTATCATTCTCACGTCCTACCCGATCTAGCTCCTGCTCGCCGCGACGGACGAGATCCTCCAGCTCTTTGACCCGGGCATCTGCATCTGAGGTAGCCGGTGCCGTGGTGAGAGTTGCCGTAGGGGAGTTGGCAGCTGGGGAGCCATGTGTATAGTACTCTGAAGCCCCAGAGTTATGGTGATGCATCGCTCTCAGGGACTGCTGTAGCGCCATGGATGAGGACTGTGCATTGACCTCCCACATGTGTAAGCGTTTCGACAGAGTATCTGATAACTGCTTCAGAGCCTGGTTCTCCATCTGCAGTTCTTCTAAGGTCTTTGGGTTCTGCAAAGTCGTGAGTTTGTCAGAGGTACCACGGCGTGATACCCGTGAAGCACTGCCGATACTATGTCGCATCTCAGGAGATGATGGAGTTTCTCGTGCATCTACAAAGTCATCCTCGCCTTCTTCAAAGCTGTTTCGACGTGCCTCTTTCTCAGCCCGCGATAGAATTCCCGCATATGACATCGTGCCTCCAGTGGTAGGAACCACATAGAAAGACTCGGCCGGGTTTCCAGGGCCAGTGCCGGGCATGTCATGGATTGAACGCAGGGCTGCTCTCGAAAACAGTCGGTTCACGTCTGGCTCCTTGAAGGTAGACTTGCGGTCTGAAAGTGCATGATGACGGTCAAGCTTAGTCTCTGCGGGGGATTTTCGACTGGCTGATACAGCCTTACTAGGATCTTCCGTTCCCAAGGGAAGTCCTGCAAATGCTAGAGGTGCAGAAATCTTCGAGATCAGACCTTCAAAGGTAGAGTAGAACCGCTGGAAAGAATCCTCCGTAGTTGATGATTGGTCTTTTGATGGAGCTGACTCGGCACCCTCCGAAGGCACGACTTGCTGAGAGGTGATATCGGTGGGACTGGGCAATGGCGGAGACCAGGGCTGTCTGGGTGTACGACTATTTTGATTCTTAGTTGAGGCGTCTCGCGGCTTTGGATCTCCTGTTCTGATTCTCGATGGCCCATCGGTCATCTTCGCTCCGGCTTGCTGGGTGGAAAGGGTTGGTGACACTGGGGATCCACGGCGAGGCTGAGCCGGTATGCCTCGTGCAAATGCTAGATTACTGGCGATGGACGAAGACTCGCGACTCGGCATGCGAGGGTTCCCTGGCAGTCTCGGAGGTTGGCTTTGGGCATCCTGGCTTGCGGCCTTTGCGGCCCGCGTGTCTGTTGCGGCAGACTGGGCGGAAGTCTTGATAGGGGAAGCAGCGGACGTTGCTCCAACAGCTGCACTGGTAGGGTTCTCATGCTGGAATCTTAATATCTCGGCTAGCTTTTTATGGTGGTGCTCGAGGAGCCGCAAGGTACGGAGGGCCTTGGGCCGATAAGGTCAGTACCCGATCAGTTTGATCAGTTTGCGAGAGCAGTCCTCGACCTACCTCTTGATCGGAAGTACTCTGGGCTGCGGTCGCAAACTCACCGGCGGCCAGATCATGCTCCTCGCTGGCAGCAACGGGGTTGGACTTGCGGGTTTCGAGTACGGCGTTGCGTGCGTGGGTGTGGGCCTAGATCTCGTTAGAGACCGACGCCAGCAGGTGGGAGGTGAGTGAGTGGGGGTGACCCGATCTTACCAAGGTCAGCGGTGCAACCTCCATGGTTGGAGAATTAGAGGTGCATGGGCCACGAAGGCATAAGGCATTCCTTGATTAGCGCTGGGCAATGCAGAGGTGGAGAGGGAAAGAAGGAAACAGTGACGTTATGGGAGGAACTGGGGGGGAGCTGATGCGGAGAAAGTTGAAGTACGAAATACGAAGAACCATGGTAAAGTAACTGTATTCAGAATACGCAAGTTAGAAGTACTACAGTACTATACCGAGATGCTGGTATCTCCCAGTCAACTGGGGGTACCTTGTGCCATGGCACCTGTCATATTCCCTTTGCAGCTAATGTTTGATCAGATTGATCAGATATGCTTCTCAATCTAGATCCAAGGTAGTATCCATCTACCACAATGGCCTTGTTGGCTGCTGAACGCAGCATCGGCCGGCCACAGGCGTCACATCCGCATTCTGGACAGTGGAGACCATAAGCCCATACGTCAGACACATGGGACAAAGTTGCTAGCTTGTTACAGCGAGCTGGTTCTCAACGATGAGAGAAAGTCCGAGTTGAATATTTTAATTTTCTCAAAAGGAGTTGCAAGTAAAATAGGTTGATGTATATACTTCGTACGGGCGTAACATTTCGGTATCTACACCTGACGACACCTGATGCCACCTGACTAAGTGGCTTATGGCCCGGAAGTCCAGCCGGAGCTGCTCCTCCCCTCGTTACCTAGTGGAACCCGCAACAGGGGATCTTCTCACCTCTTCTTATGTTCCTGACGATCCTTATGCTCCTCTCTCGCTACTAGACAATTATCCCTGGGGGACTCGCTGCCTACTCACCTCAACCTCATGCGGTGGTCTAATCCGCGACTCCCCATTCACTCTACATTGCCCGCCCGGGGCTAAATACACCGCGCCTTCGACATGGCGGACTCCGAATCCTCCAGCCTCAAAGGCAGTAGCAGTCGGTCGCGCCGGGCCTGGACGGTATCAACAGAGTCCGAAGCAATGGACAGCTCCGGTCGAAGCAACGGTCGCTCTTCGATCGATTCCAATGAGCGACCGAAAACCCAAGGAGGTGAAGCTCCCGACTCCGCAAAGGCAGGCTCCAGCGGTTTCTCCAAGCTCATCAGCTCGCGTCGACGACGGAAGAAGAAGAACAACAACGGCGAGGCATTGACCGATGCACCGCCGGTGCCCGGGGTCGTCACGGAACAAGACCTACAACAGAGCCGGTCCAACGAATCCCGCAATAGCAATTCCGGCGTGCCGTCATCCAATGCTAGCTCGGTCACGCCGGAAGGCGAGGTCATCAATCTCTTGACTGACGATTCGGAACCGGATCGGTATGCAAATTGGGTTTTGATTCTAGGTTCTCGTCGATTTGAGACTAATCCCTTCTTCTCCGCATTAGAACTCCACCGCTTACCTCTCACAACTCCCATACCGGTTTCTATACCTCCTCCTCTCCGCTCATTACAACAACCTCGGTCGACGCTGGGGATACGGAAGCAGCTCAAGCGAATCCCGAATCCGCGGTCAGTGGCCCGAGTGCGACAGAGTCCGAGTCCGCTCCAAGCGAGCCTCTTGATAACCTCTCGAGACCAGAGACCCGGTCGAGCATGACGCTGGATGTTCCGGCAGATACGGGTAGCAGGCGCCGCAGTACCTCACCCGGAAGACGGCTCAAGGATGCGTTTGGCTCATCGGATAAGAAGAATTCGAACGGGAATGATGATGCCTCAACTAAATCGGCCGGCAGCCGAAGCGGGCGAAGCCTGTTTAGCAGTCGACGAAGCAGTTTATCGGCGAAACGGGCACAGGCAACCCCGGAGGCGCCCCCGCCCCTGCCTCTCCCTATTCGCACAGATCTGGCAGAGGATAAGCCCCCCAAAAGATCATTGGAGGCGAGTCCGTTACCAAACACCCCTCCGCATACCGCGATCCCGGCTCCGGAAACCACGGTCACTCCTCCAACGCCCACGGAGTATCGTCCGCTCAATCCTCAAATCATGTCGGAAATTGTAACAGATTCACCCGAGTCTATCAAGTCCCGCAATTCGATGTCGGGAGCAGAAGCTGGCATTACTGTGAGCCCCTCTGGTAACATGATATCACACCGGAGGGTACGATCTGCCTCCGCGGCCCACGGCCCCAGTAAGCTGTCTACATCCGTCACTGCGTTGAGCCCTTTGGAGGAAAGCAAGACGCCAAAGGCTGGATCAAGTCAGCAAAGCGGGTTTTTCTCATCCGTTTTTTCCGTGGCTCAGAATGCGGCAAACTCGCTGAGTAACACCCTCAACTCTCAGCAAAGGAGCCGTACCATCTCCCAGACTCCTACCGCTGGCGTTGATGCCTCCCCATTAGAGGAGACTGATCAAGCTTCAGACGCAGCCAAGAAAAACGAAGAACAAAAACCTTCTACGGTAGAGACTCTTGGCACTGGAGACTTGAACTTCAGCCATTTGGGTCTCGATGCCGCGCCTGGGGAAGTGATTTCCTCTACCGACGGCGTGGTCGTCACGAAGCCAGCAACGCCAGTGGGCAGGCGCAAGAACACGGCAGTGTATCAGCGGGATGAAGCGGCAGCGAAGCTTGAAGATCAACGGGCGACCCGCGCTGTCAACATGGCCTACGAAAAGCTCGAATCCGCTGCAATTGGCGCTCCTAGTGACGATGTCTTGGATCTCCAATCTACAGTATCTTTGCCCAAGGAGGGCACAATGACTGGTGATCAAACCCCTCCGAGTGGCAGCATTCTTGATGGAGACATTGGCAGCGGCGGTATCAAGAGAAGTGGCAGTGTGCGTAGTCGACTTGCGCGCCGCCATCGAGGCTCTTCCGGAGCAACGGCTTCCACAATTGGTGCCATTGGTGCCAGCGCCATGGCGCTTGGCGTCTCTGGTGTTAATGCCAGTGTTCCTCGGCTAACGGGCTTTGCTGTTGCCAGCAAGAAGCGTAACAGGGACTTTCATCAATTGTTCCGGAGCGTTCCTGAGGATGACTATTTGATCGAGGACTACAGCTGCGCGTTGCAACGTGAGATCATCCTTGCTGGTCGCATCTACATCTCCGAAGGTCATATCTGTTTTTCGAGCAACATCCTCGGATGGGTCACAACTCTGGTTATCAGCTTCGATGAGGTTGTGGCTATCGAGAAAGAGAACACGGCTATGGTCTTCCCCAACGCAATTGCTATTCAAACTCTGCATGCTCGCCATACCTTCCGAAGTTTGCTTAGTCGTGAGTCGACCTATGACCTTATGGTTAATATCTGGAAGATCAATCATCCATCTCTCAAGAGCTCTGTCAATGGCACTCGGGTAACAAATGGTACCGGTGACAAGACTGAAAAGGTGGGAGAATGTGACTCAGAGAGCGAGGACTCTGACGAGGATGAGATCTACGATGAGGACGAAGAAGGCGACAACGCTGACAGCTTCTTTGAAGCTGGACCCAGTGCCAATGCAAGTGAAAGGTCACTGCCAGGGCGGGCCGGGTTGAGCCGCCAAACCTCGGGTCTACTAGCTAACGCGACGGCGCCAGCCGCTGGAGCAAATGGTAATGGCGAGGCGAAAACTGGCGACAAGGCGGGTGCCTCTAAGGAAGCTGACTTCCCTGGTCCAGCAACGCATGCTCCCACCGAGTACACTGAGGGCGATGGGCAATACGAGAAGGTCATTAAAGACGAGATCATCCCTGCGCCTCTCGGAAAAGTTTACTCGCTTCTCTTCGGTCCAGCATCTGGAGAGTTCATCACAAAATTCCTTGTGGAAAACCAAAAATCGGGCGAATTGCAGTTCGAAGGCACGGCAAAGGGTCTTACCAATGAAAGCCGGATCAGGAAATATTCCTATATCAAGCCCCTCTCTGGCTCTATTGGTCCTAGGCAAACCAAGTGCATCAGTACTGAGAACCTGGACTTCTTGGATTTGGAGAAGGCTGTTCTCGTCACACTCAGCACTCAAACGCCCGACGTGCCTAGCGGCAATGTTTTCGCCACGAAAACCAAGTACCTTTTCACCTGGGCTGCTGGTAACCAAACACGCTTCCTGATGACCTGCAACATCGAGTGGACTGGCAAGAGCTGGCTGAAAGGCCCTATCGAGAAGGGCGCGATCGATGGTCAAACCACGTTCGGCACCGAGCTGGTGAAGGCTCTTAAGGCCGGCGTTGTTCCCCGCGGTCGCACAAATGGTGCCGGTAAGGGCAAGGGTCGCCGTAAGAAGGGTGATGCCGCATCCAATGATGACGCCGCAGGCACCTCTTCGAAGGCAGCAGCAGATACACCCTCGAGTCAGACGGAGTCTTGGGGTCTGTTTGAGCCAGTTCGCCCTCTACTCGAACCAGTGACCAGCATGCTTAAGCCGCTATGGAGCGGAAACATTGCTATCCTATTTGTGGGAATCTTGCTCTACTTGGCATTCTTCCGAACCCCATCCACTTCATCCAGGCTCGGCCATGATGTTGGCTTTACCGGACTCAGCCTTCCTCAACGGCTCGCTGCGTATGAAGAAATGTGGCGACGCGAGGAAAGCGAACTTTGGAACTGGCTGGAGGACCGAGTGGGCATGGATGGAATGGCGTTCCCAGTACTTCACCATCGCGCGCCCGAGGCCCATGCAAGCTACCGAAGCTCCCGCGTCAGCCCTGCAGATGAGCGTGATCTCATCGCCCGGCTTCGCGAAGAGCAGGTCTCTGATCGGGAGATGGATCACGCTATCCGGACGACCCGTCAGCGGCTTGACATTCTCGAGCAGATGATGACCAACCGCAAGGCGGAGCGAATGCCCGCTGGAGAGCCCGTTCGAAGCGAGCTCTAAGCTCTTCGCCGACTTCTCAAATGTACCGTTTCTTACCCGAAAAGTCTCCCATCACTACCCACTTCGCTTACTGCGAGCCTCCCGACCGCAATCTTCACTCTTTCTATTACATATCTTCTCATTCTGTCTATCCTTCTGGTTCCTCCCAAGGAGTCACGACAAAGTCTAGCCCTCTGGCTATTGATGACTCCCACCACTTTCATTCACCTCAATACTTATCGACAGTCACTCATTCACGCCCCACACTTGATTCCATTCAAGGGGCCAACAAGTTTTCTCCATGTACATGAGCGCCAACTACCTTGTCCATACCGGCTGACACATGCCGAGTTTTTTTTTTTTGAAACATTTCCTTCCGTGGTTTTCTAAGCGGCCCGCTCTTTTTTCTCTGCCTGCTGTGTGGGTTCTATTGTGTACAGTCTCCTCTGAAAACAAGTCCTTGCGTGTTGATGTGCTATTCCACCGGGCAGCGTCTGAGCGTTTTGCGTGCAATCTTGCCCTTTTTCCATTTGATCGGCTCAAGTCGGGTGTTTATATGTTGAGCGAGTCTCAAATAGCGTATATAGATACATTCATTATCCACATCATGTGTTTGGTTCCCCTGGTATCTGTTGTAGGTTTTGTCCAATGAGAATTGGTATGTACAGCAGAACTTCATCACATTAACACTATTCAATAACTCGGTCCTCCTTATCATGGTCATGGCTACTCCATCGCTAATTGTTGAGCCTTAGCCCGGGCGATAGTTCTATTTGCTGTCATAGAAGTCTTCCAGGGTCGAATACCCGAGTTGAAGACATCATCAATCTGCTCCAGAGTCAAACCAGCAGTCTCAGGCACCAAGAACCAGACCAAGACTCCAATAACCACCGTCACAGCCGCGTAGAAATATCCCACGTTGGGACCCATGTTACCATGGTCTGCATCCAGCATATAAGGGGTCCAGAAAGTCGCGCCGAATGAAAAGATTCCGTAAAGAACAGTCGTGTGCGCCTGTCCGTATGTTCGAAGCCTCACACTATGCATCTCCACAGAGGCAAGACCTGCACTTGGAGCAATCGTTCCACCAAATACAAAGGACCACAAACAAAGCAAGACGACAACGACGATCTTCGAGACGCCGACTGCTCCAAGTGCAGTGCTGACTGAAGAAAGAATCAACATGCAAACAGCCATGGCACTATATCCAGAGAGAATAGCAAATCGACGTCCTCCGTACTCCACCACGAAGGGACCAAGACCCGAACCACCGAAAATGCAGAGACCAATGATCACGTTGATGAGATAGGGATCGCTGATGCCAACACCCTTGAGGAACGTCGTTGCATACGGCTGAACAAATTGAATACCAGTAATCGAAAGCCCAATCATGATCAATGCTGACGTCCATGTCCGCCGGAAATGAGGCTTCGTGTAGATCTCGTACCAAGAGGAAGCAGCAGCATTGGCACGGTCAGATTTGATATGCGCCTTGACATCCTCAATCTGAGCAGTGATCTCCAAGGAATCGGCTGGAATGCGGTATAAGATACTGAATGCTCTGCGGGCCTCTTCTTCCCTGTTTTCGTCGTCGTTCAGGATCCATCGCGGCGACTCGGGGAACATCAGGATGCCCGCGCCAAGAATAACTCCCAGGGGGATCTGTGCTAAGATGGGCGTTTTCCACTGCCAGTTATTCCCGGGCGCGAGACGTGCAGACCCCGCACACACGGCAGACGAGGCAAGGTTACCAAGTGCCAGTCCGACGTTGTATAGTCCTAGTGCGAGTCCACGCTTACTGGCAACGATGCACTCCGAGCCATAGGCCAGGGAAGCAGAAATAAGCTGTCCAATACCAATGGCGCCAATGCACTTGCACACCATATAGTGTAAGAATGTCTTCGGGGTGCCATTCCCGGTGCCTAGCATTCCAGCTGCTCCAACAATTGCAAGAGCACATCCGATTTGGATCGCACCACGGCGGCCAGTATATCTTCCCGTCAAGGCTGAGAGACCTCCTCCTATTCCAATGAACATGTAATTCAGACTAATGAGCGATTGCTGGAGTGGTGTTATTGAGCATTGCTCGACGATTTGGCCAGTTGTCGGATTCATAAGCTCTTGACAAGTCCCAAATGCTTTTCGATATGATGGCATGATCAAGATGGTGCCCGTATAGCCGTTGTCGAAGTTGGTAATCCATGCTGCAAAAGCTACCCACAAGGATACACGAAGCATAGCTGCGGTCGAGTTTGATTTTCTTTCTGCTGTCGGGGAAACATCGTTCAAGGGAGGAGAGTTGGTGACGAGACTTTTCTCTGAGTTTTCGTCGGTAGACCGCATTTTAAGTGTATCGTGTATGGTTTGGGTAGAGACGGTTCTAATAGTGTTGCTGCTTCATGTGCCTATATTCCGAAGAATTACTACTGGGAGTATATATGCCCGTCTCCAGGTCTCAACGTTGATCTACATACCAGCGACGCGCCGCACATATCCAGCTCATCATCAAGAATGCTAGCCCTTCAAAGCCGCCCAATCAGATTACAATGCCAGTTCAAATGACTGATAAGAGCCTTTAGCCTTGCATTTAATTCCTAAAAATTTCCTGTTTGCCCCGCTTCTTTATTCTTGACACCAGAAAAATCACCGCTTGACCGGGGTCAGCAGGGTTCAGCAGAGTTTGCGCAACAGTATAGGGCTGTCATAACGCACAGGGGTTAACCTTTGGATTTGTAATGAAGTATGTCTATTCCTATTGCTATGTCTTGAGAATCCTTGGAACATAATAAACCTTGCGTTATATTCGAGGGTTGGCGGACATACCACTAAATTGTCTGTCACGGGGCGATACACATTGTCGTTATGATATATCGGTCGACAAAGATGGTTCTCCCAGAAGACACTGCTGAAGCCACTGAGACTCAATTTTGACGTCTTCTGTATTGGTTGTAGATGTTGCTTTCGTACACAAGGTGAGCTGTTTCACAGTTCGCTTCACAGACCTGGTCAATCACCCCAGCACTTCTATTATTCCTGTATAAGATCTATTCTCCTAGGGGAATAGTCAACACTAGCGAAAATCTACAGGGGGCGCATCTCGAAATGGGATTGGCGTGTTTCTCATGCGATACATATGCTCATCTAATCACTCCTTTTACGGTCCCACGCTCTGCGCACATTTCAGCCTCTAGCTTCAATTACCCCGTCCCCAGATAAATCTCTTCGGTAAATGCCCAAGTATATGGGCTGTCCAGTGTCCTTCCCCGCGGGTCTTATCCATGATTTTTGGTTCCGCATGGTTAGGTCCCGCGTCCCGCTTGATGTGGGCCAAGTATATCAAGCTTCTAGAGTCCGGGTCTGCCGGTCAGTCAAGAACCAATTGATATTCATCCCATTTTACCATCTCCATACCGATCCAATGAGCAACGCATTAGAAAGACAACTGGACGAGCAGCGGATCAAGTCGCTGCTCACCCGAGAGAGATACTACAGAGATACGGCCCAATGGCAAAATCTCCGTGATTCTTACCATCCGGACGCATCTAGGACAGCAATCAAGATTACCTGGTTCGTCTACAAAATTCCAGCAAGACTTTGAATGGTTCTCTGATTGTAGTTCACGAATTAGGTACGAAGGTGATGTGGATGGTTTCGTCTCTGGCTCTGAGAAGATGGCCCAACGAGGGCCAAGCTCGTCCCACACGATCTGTCCCCTGGTGATCCATTTCGATAAGAAACAAGAAAAGGCTCTTGTGGAGTCCACTGGAAGTATCAATTCTCGGTTCAGCATTGATGGTCATGAATATGACTGCGCCTCGTATGCTCGATTCATTTCGCGGTTGGAGAAGGTCAATGGGGAGTGGAAAATGTTGACATTGGAGGCCATTTACGACCGAGATGCTATTACACCTGCACTTCCTATGTCTGCTCCTGCGAAATTTGACATGGAGGGTCATAGAGACAGCTATCGATGTATCGGCTGGCTGCTGGCTGGCAAGGGGTTTGAAGTGGATCGGAATCTGCCAGGAACAGACCGTCCAGAATCTGTTACAAGGCTGATGGGGGAGGCCTTTACCTGGCTCAAGACAATTTAGACTAATGATGTATCTATATTCAATATACAGTGCGAATGGAAATGTCTTGAAAATAATATAAATCTGCAAGTGTATACTTCGTGCATAGTCACGTGCATGGCGACTGATCGGACTCCACCGGCGCCCGCACTTCTTCCACGGAGCAACCCACAATGGAGCTCTCTACTCTGTTGATCATCACTGCGCTCTTCATCGGTAAGTGTTCCCGCGAGTAGCTCACTTGGATTCATGTCGCGTTATTCCAGTGGCACGATCGGCTCTCATACAAAAGCCACCCGGCTGACATGTCACTAGCTTTCCGCATCTACCAGTCCCGCAGCGCCGCCTCCACGCCCATCATGTCTCACGGAAAGGTGTCCAACATTGACAAGTGAGTATCGCATCTTGTGGTGGACTACCTAGCACCCATATAAGCCATCATTCGCTGACATATCGATGTGTAAACAGCGAGGTGATCTTCAAGGCCCTCACTTCCTCCGGCCCCGTCCTCGTTGACTTCTACGCGACCTGGTGCGGTCCCTGCAAGGCCGTTGCCCCGAAGGTCGGCGAATTCAGTGAAAAGTATGAGAAGGTCCGGTTCCTTCAGGTCGATGTTGATAAGATGAGGGGTGTTGCTCAGCAGTTCGGGATCACTGCCATGCCCACCTTTGTGATGCTCCAGGATGGCAAGGAAGTGCACCGGGTTCGGGGTGCGGACCTCAAGTCCATTGATGACTGGCTGCAGAAGCAGTAAGCTTGCTGTCTGTCTATAAATCGGCGCACGGCTGGGAGGATTGCTAGCAGGACCACAGCACGATATTGAGTGTAAAATTCAAACACGAATTAACAATGAATGGCAAACAAGCCAGTGACTAGATCCAAGGAGCTTGCTGGACCATCGAGAGACCCAGGGTGCCTCAGCGGATGTAAACAATCTAAAGAGATCCTCGAACTATCTGATGTTGGACAAACAATTGCTGTCAGCGGCGGGTCCATGAATGGATCTACATGGTAAATCTGTGCAGAAGTTGTCGAGCTTACCAGGACGATGCGCTATGGAACTAGATACGCGGTTACAAGAGAGGGCCTATGAGAAAACTGTGTTTTGAATGACACATTATGTATTAGGCGGGAGAAATTATTAACTCTATGATTTTAGGCCATAGAGAGCAAATCAGATCTCACACAAACAAAGACTGAGAAAGGAAAATGGTGGTGTATATCACAGGACGCCTCGAACTTCGAAACCCCAGAGCCAAACCCCCAGCAGCGACAACGGTGTGAACCACACGTTTACAGAATGGAGCCAAGGGCAACGCAAGGCAGACCAGCACCAACAAGGTCGTTGCTCTAGAAAGCGATGTTAGAATTGGATCATACACTAGACAGTGTAGAATACTTACGGCAGTGGAGGGAGAGCTGGCACAGCAGGCAATGTTCTGCTTGCACTTCTGGTTGACCAGATCCTGGAGGGACACAGCGATGAGGATGGGGACTGAAGAATCATTAGCATATGCGATTGAAGCATTGTGAAGAAGGGAAACATACTCTGAGCATCGAGCTTGGAGCACTGGTCGAAGATACCAACACCATCGGCACCGGAGCCAGAGCCGATCAGGTTGGAGAGGAGGCCACCACCAAGACCGGAGTTGACATCAGTGGTGTCACCGGCGTAGGTGGCCTTGTTGCAGCAAGAGAGCTGGGCCTGGTCACCACACTTGGACTGGGCCTCCTTAACAGTCATGCTGCCGGGAACGTGCCAGCGGACGCCACCCTCGTGCTGGGAGCGAAGGCCATTGGCGCTGGTGGACTGGTCGGCAGGAAGAGCGACAGCCAGGGTGGCGAGGCCAAGGAAAACGGCGCTGATGGAGAACTGCATTTTGATGGATGATAGAGAGTGATTAAAGATTAATCTTTAATAAAAGATATGGGTATTTTGGTATAGAAAGGAAGAGAGGTAGATAGAGAGGAGGAGAGAGATGTGTGATGAAGAAGGTTGAAGACGCATTGAAACTCGGCCTTTTATCTTCAAAGATCAAATGGTTTGTGCTCCTGTTCATCCTCTATTCTCCTCGATGCTATCCATCAACAAATCCTCATTTTTCGTGGTTGGAATGCCCTACGCAAGGGTGCGTCGCTAAGCTCCCCTGATGCGGAGCCCTCGCGGACATTCTATTGGCAAGAAGTAACATGGATGGAATTTTACGCAGCAATCAGAGCGCCCCTTTGCTCCTTAAGGTGCCCGAGCCCTGCATTCCAACGTGCTAGTGGTATCCAGAAAAAAGCGACCCTACAATCCTTAATAAATTCGTCTTTTCAGGGTATCCAGTCATTGTAGGAGTGTCTGTTGGAAAATGAAGCCCTCTCGCAGAGAATCTGGGTCTTGATCACATTTCCAATACGATATCTTAGTATGAGGATTCAAAATACTTGCAATCGTGTCTGCCCCCGATTCAGGTCCATCTGTCTGAATGTATGGCTAGCGACAATAACAACTAAAGACTCTATCATGTACACAATACCATGGATTTATCAACGAAGTCTGTACCAGAATACGTATGAACGCTTTCAATTATATTAAGACAGAATGGACATGATCGTTTTAAATGCTATTGACTTTCTAATCGCTCCATCTACATACTACATCTATGCATACAACTCTCCATTGAAATCTCTCTACCACATGACTCAAGTAACACACTCCTCCTCCTCCTCCTCCAATGCTCTAATAATCTGCTCTCTAGCACCACAACTCATCAAAATGTGGATTCTGTGGATCCTCAATCATTATGGCCTCGCTCGCCATACTCTCGTCCGGTCGCATAGCGTTCAATCCGATTTGTCCCTGTCGATCTAAACCCGATCTCCCCTCGATCTCACTATTTCAGCGGGTCAACTCACGAATATCTTCGGTAACGCTAGGCGACTGGCACGATCTGCACAGCGCTCACCCTAGATAAGGCCATCTCAATCACTGCGTAGGAACGGATCGTCCCTGTCCCTGAATTGGAAGGATCCAGAGTCCACTCTAGGGCTTGCTATGTCTCCACTCTAGTTGGTCCGAGTGGAAGTGTAGAATCTGATCCCAAGGACTGAGGACCTATCTAAGGATTCGGATAATGTATACTGGAAATATGTGAGAAGGGAGAGTGAAATTTGCAGGGCAGTGGTGGAGGAGACTGGACAGGGCGGATGCCCCTTGTTTGCAGAGTAAGGTATCGCTTGTTGCCGCTCTACTCATGATGGGTGAGCCTGAGGTTTCCACTCTCTGAAAACTGTGTAGTTGTGTGGATTCGTCATGCTGGAACGGCAATTATTCAATGATACCTATTATTATAGAATCTTATAGTCAGTTTGTAGTCAGTTGTACTTATTCAAAGTGTTATTGTCAGTCATCCATATCCGATTGCTTGAGCGGGCACCTCCTCCAGGCTGCATGTAAGCAGGGCTACCTACTTGATCGCCAGGCCAGGACATCAGCTTTCTCCAACAGGTCGTAGACAACTAGATGGATAATGTAATTATTGACCAAATTTTGTGCTTCGACTTTTAGTGACTTCTGTAACTTTCGTCTCTATATTAGGTCCTTACGAAAATCCTACGACCGCAAGTACAGACCGTGACTGAGAGTGTCAACCCAGCAATATATATTGGGGAAGGGAGCCTTGCCCTCTAGACAGCATAGAAAAAATACATGGTTTCAATCAACAAGTAACTAAACTCTTGAAATAGCCAATTCCTAAAATTGAGTTTCTGCATGAGCAAGCTTAAGCTAAAACAAAAGCCTCTTCCTCTTATCAAACAGCTATTCCTGATCACTTCCGACCGGGCAGTGTTCATGTTCCAAGTTCAGGATCTAGAGTTGCTCCGCACCGGGTCCCAATTCCCCCGACTCTAACCCGATCGGGACTAACACACCTAGACGTACCTGTCAAAACCACAGGTCGGTCCGATTGGAAGAAGCCCGGAGACACTTGATGCAAAGATGCCGTTTGGGGGCCACGCAGGCGGCGCAGAATCTGCCAAAAGCGTATATCAGCCTTACTAGGCTAAGCCTCATCGGTTTGGGGGGGGGGGGGGGGCGATGCTAAGCTCCATGATTCGGTTGTCTGGATCGGCTCGGGGGTGGATGAATTTCGATGGTGATAGGAGCTATTATCTGTCCGGGATACTTATAGCTGAAGCTGAAAGCTGTGTATAAGAGGGATGAATGGGAGATATAAAGGCTTTGATGTCCTGGCCAGGACGATTCATTTCGTTCACAGATTCTACTATCAGATCGATTTACATCTATCTACACACCTGACTATACACTACACTGTATACATCATTCTATACTTCGATTACACGGCACCAATTCCACCATCCAACCCACTCTACTCTACACCCATCCAAAAGCAACAATGAACGCAACAATCGCCTTCCTCGGAGCCACCGGCGGCTGCGCAAACGCCTGTCTAGCCTACACCCTCCGCAGCGGCTACAACGCCATCGCGCTGGCTCGCACCCCCGAAAAACTCACCACCCAACTCCTCACCCAACCAGGCCTAACCCAAGACATCCTGGACAAGCACCTCCGCATCATCCAAGGCGACGCCCGGGACATCGAAACAGTCATGAAAACCCTCATCGTCTCCTCAAACGACGGACACAGCACAACCCTCGTCTCGCTAATCATCTCCGGCATCGGGGGTACAGGCGAACTAGTCCTTACCAAGCCCTCACCCTGCGATCAAATCCCCATACGGATCCCGACAATCCCACACATTAGTATTCCAAACCCGCACATCACGGAGGAAGCCACGACCGCATTACTCGGTGCGCTGCGCCGTATTGCGGCGGAGCGATTCAGCTGTTTCGCGGATTATGCGGCCGTTGCGCCGCGGTTGACGATTATTTCTGGTGCGGGGATGAAGAAGGGGGTTGAGGATGTGCCTATGCTGTTTAAGCCATTGTATGCGGCGTTGGATGTGCCGCATAAGGATAAGATGCAGATGGAAAGGTTGTTGGCTGCGGAGCAGGAGAGGAAGGAGAGTTTGTTGTGTGGGGGACTTGTTATTGTGAGGCCGAGTATTCTTTATGGGGATCATAAGATTGCTGAGCCCGGGGCGGACTCGGGGTATAGGAAGTTGAGGGTTGGGACGGAGAGGAAGCCCGAAGTTGGGTATACTGTTGGAAGGGCTTTGATTGGGGAGTGGATTTATCGGGAGGTTGTCAAGGGGGGTGGGGATAAGTGGGTTGGTGAGGGGGTGATCCTTACTGAGTAGTGAAGGAGGTTGGTTTCTTGAAGGGGTCGGGTCCATATTTTTCATCTTGTCAGGGAGTTCGGGCCTTCCTGTTTTATAGAGAGCGAGGATGAAGCGTTCAAGCTTGTATTGATCAAATCAATTATGTTCATGCGATGCGCTCTATATTCGACGCAAGTAAATGCCAAATAGGAAAAAAAAGTAAGAGCGAGAACAACGCTCCAAAGCAAATTCCAAATAACGACAGCAATAGAACTTCCGGTCCAGCATAGACAACAAGGGCAAGAAGCAATAGAGTGTCAAGGGGAATCGTGAAGTAGGTAGTAAAACAGGCGTGATGACAGGGGCAGCTATTACAAAGCAGTATTCCTAAATGGAGAAATTGCGAAAAAACAGGTGGCCGACCAAAAAGAAGTTGAACAAACGCCATAGCTCAGTATATGAACGTCGCTGACCGGGGAAGTAAACAGAGCAGGTCAGCAAGAAAGCTGTACAATCGGCTGGAAGACATGAATCTCGTGCAAATCGAGAAACATCGTCGTGATTTTCGTGACGGTCGTGGGCTGACAAAGTAGTATATTGATATAGCAGTAATAATTAGGTGCTGGCGAACGGGTCAGAGCGTTCGTGCTGGGGACTCTCGGGCTCGACCTCTTGGCGGTCGATATGCACACTCGGGCGCTCTGTACGTTCAAGTTGCGTACTCTTGCGCCCTTCACGGTCGACTTGCATACTCTTACGCTCTTCACGCTCGAGTTGCATACTTTTGCGCTCCTCCTTGACTTTGCGCTTCTCCATCTTCTTCATGGCTTCCTCGGTCAGCTCTTGACGGAAGAGACGCTCCACAACATCCTTCTTGCGTGTGCGTCGATCACCAATCATAATCAAAACACCGCCGCTGATGTTGCAGGTGATTGAGCAGCACAGGATGACAGTAGTCAACGCGAAGGGCCGCTGTCCCGGAGTCTCCATACTCCAGGTACACGCACCCAGCGCCATCTGGAGCAAAGAGTGGCAGTCAAGAAGAACGACGATGGCGATGAGGATGCGCAGGGGAAAGGCGTGGTGAGTGACCGTCTCATGCGGTTTATAAAAGGTATGTGACTTGGCAAACTTGGCCTGGTGATGCATCAGACGCTGCTGCTGGCGCTCATCTAGCACAGAGTACTCATGCTCTTCTTCCTTGGGGGTATCGACCAAGTCGACGTCCGCATCCTTTTCCGGCTGAGCGGGGAGATCGTTCTTGTCTTTGAGATTGGGGAGCTTTCGCTCCTCGCGGATCTTCCAGGTCAACATTGTATAATGCGCGATGAATATCATATGGTAAGTATCCACCGCTCGGAAGGGAGCCAGCCCATCACCCATAATGGCGAATAGCGCCACAAGGACGTTGTCAATGATATTGATGACATAGAGCTGTTTTCCGCCAACATTGATCCAACCTGAAGAAAACAAACACGAAATTAGTATTCTACCTTGACATGTCGGGATTTTAGAGCAACAAAGGTGATATCATACCGATCAGGAAGAGTACCCACGCAAGACCGAATAGGGTAATAAGAGTGGCATAGAGGGTGACAAGGAATCCCAGTGCTATACGTAAATGTTAGTCTCACGACTTCACTTTTCCAAATATCCGAATGAGACACTTACGCCTCCGTACATATTGACCAAAACCCCTCATGGATCGCTTGAATTTGGACCGACGGGAGTGCAGCATATGCCGGACATGATCGTTCAATTCGGCAAAGTCCTCTTTCGTCCATCCCTCCAGCTCATGGCCTTCGGGGAGAACGGCATACCGAGGACCCTGAAGCACGGACGACATGCTTGAAAAGGGGCGCAATTGGTCCAATCTTGGCCGCTCTTTCTGTTGCCTTTCCTCCAAGGACTCTGCCTCATCTGTGGACGTTCCCTGTTCTTCGTCGGACGGAGGCGCCCTCGAAATTTGGTAGGTGGGCATGCGATTGATGAAACCGCCCAGGTTGGGAATGAACAGTGAGTTCTGCACATTGGTGAGGGTCGACAGGGCCGAGACCTCCGGGTCTGATCAACATTATCATGTTAGTTATGATATTCGCCACTCCGATTTCCGGTCTGTCCGCCGATAACTTACCGATCACGTCCAGCACGTCGACCACATGAGATCCATATTCATTCACTGGTTGCTCTTTATTCGCCTCGAGTGTTGGCGGCGCTCCGGTCACCGTCGATGCGCGATTGCGGGAGAACCGGTTCATAGCGGCTTGACTGGTTCGGCGGAGCAAGTTCCGCGATGCCGGGCGAGCGAGTGCCGACGGTGCCGGTTCAAGTTGTTCGTCCGCTGTTTTCACCGTGGAGAGCTCCTGCGGAGATACCGGCATTGGGCTTTGGTGAGACGATTCTTCGGTTAAGCACCCCATCGGTGTTGCCACTCGAGCGAGAGTATTCTGATTCGGGGAAGACCATCGTCCTGGTCGAGGCTCGGAGTTGCTGCGTCGCCGACCACCCTGCCATGATTCATCCTCCTCCTGCACAGGCGATCTGACGGATACCTGGCGGGTTAGGGAAGGACCGGGCTGGTTGTCAGAAAGCGTCTGCTGTTGCTGCTGGATGTTGACCGTGTCCAATGAGGAGGCGGAGGGTAGGCGCGACAGGCGGATACTAGGTCGGCGCGTGCGATTTGAAGGAGCCTGTGGGCGCGATGTCGCCGGCTGTGGCCGCGAGGATGATGCTTCGGCGGGCTGCGACTGCTCCGGAACACTACCCGGGGCCGTTGGGCCTTCCACGGGCTCGATGGGATCCATGGAGGATGGTCGCAAGAGCAAGAGCAAGACCCGAGGGAGGCTGGGGAAGGCGGGGATTTGAAATCAGAACAAGGGTTCAAGTAACACAACCCGTGTTGAACAGCCCAGGTATGAGGTTAATGATGAGCCCTCCCCGCTTAGGCCATTGAGAAAAATCGAGCGAGTACCCGAGACTGGAAAGAGAAAGTTCCTGGAGTTTGAGTTTGGGCCTGGAAGTCTCGTAAACCTTGGGTCTCTAACAATAGGTAGTAAGCCCGGGGCAAAGATGACTCAGCTGGCGCCAATCTTGTTTTCCGCGGTCGATCCCTAAGAGGAGGAGGTACGTAGGGTACGTAGGTGGAGATGACCGAAGCCCAGACGTGAAGACCGTCGATCTCCATCTTATCAGCATGTCCATCAACAAATCCCTGTCGTGGCTGTCCAGGGTAGCCATGCACCCACCACTACCTAATGCACCTTCTGGATATCCATGCAATTAAACCATAGTACACTACACCGCAATGGAACTCTTGGGCACGGCAAAATGGCAGTGGCAAATTTGAGTCAAAGATTATGGAATTCAATAATCTTAGTAATAATGGGGGAAGATAACCTAAGCCGCTAGTGGACCGAAATCAACTCCATCGGGTGGAGTTGGAGGAGCGTGGCAGCGTGCAACTGTTACCAAGACAATGACACCCCTGGCCCACTCATGCCGCATTGCCGAGTAGAGGAGCGCAGACTATGCCAAGTAAGTGTATATAGATGAATAGGGTATCCATATACATATCTGCTACTGCAGCAAGGTATGGTTATCCACATGAGTATACGGTCATTCTCATCCATGGCATTATTGTCATCCTGCACTACCTTGAACCATCATCCGGCAACGGTTACCCACCCTCAATCCGACAATGCCGGTGATCCGGCTTGCTGCCTGAGAGATCAGGAATGATATATGCTTCTGCATCCATCCTCTGCCTAGAATCTTCGTAGACTGGTAGAATACACCCTGGTGTAGGTATTCATGGACAACAGACATCCAGCCTTAAAAGGCAAGTACCTGCGTTTGCCTGTCCCAAGGCAACCCTTCCATCTCTATATCATGGAGATCTCCATTTTTTGTATGCCAGCCTGGAAGCTGTTGGATATAAATTCAGAGCACACGTCTTGATCCATGACACCTTTTCATCCTCAACCCAACTCCCATTGATCTTTATGCTTGCAGCTGCCGGGCAGGTACGTTCCTACCCACACTCAAACCCCCATTGCAGAGCAAGACTAAATCATTCCTTTGATAATTCTACAGTTTGAATAAAGAGCAGAATCATTCGAAGAGTGAGTTACAAAGCTTTCATCTCTGAAGGAGGCTATCATATATGCTCGACCCTGGCTTTTGGTCTCTGTCTGCATATATGGATCCCAGAAGACCCGGCGACGCTGACTCTAATGCATCCAGTGACAAACCATACATCAGATCTCTCCTCTCCCCGGGGCAACAAGCGGCCCAGATCGGTTGAACATGTTTCTTCCAATGAGCCACAACACAAGAAACAGAAGACCGGCCCTGCCAGCAACCCCTCGGCCCCGGTAACTTCCACCCTGGCCCAATGTCCATTTACGGACGCCTTCTTCGCCGACATGGCAGCGGTGATCGGGGACACTTTCCCTATCACCAGCTTCGCAGAGACATACCACTGCAGCACCAGGGACATCCTCGATGCCCTGCGTGCAGTGGTCCTGAAGCCCCTGTGCACGCCCTCAAATCCCGGTTTGTCTGTCTCCGACCATGCCCAGATCCTGATCGCAGACTGGCGAGAGGATGTCGCGAACGCCGCCAGCGACATCATCACAATCTCGGACAGCAGCCCAGAGACACACCCAGTCCCTTCCTCGCCAAATCCCGAGTCACCCGAATCTGCACCACTCTCTGATACCCGCCTCTCATCCGTCTTCACCTCTCCACCCAAGCAGCCAAGCTCATCCCCAAGCAGTCCAGAGATCTGCAATTCTTCTTCGGAGCCAGCTGGCAAGCACCCCTCCATCCCGCCAGTCGCCAGCAGCACCCCAGCGGCTCCGAAGAAGAAGGGGAAGTACTTGGAAAACCCGACGAGCGAGCGGGTGGAAGTTCGTCGGGACTTTTCCGGGCTACTCGTTCCCGTTGCGGACTGGATTGAGGGGTATCACATCCCCAAGCTTGCGGAGCCTATCCAACTAGAGCAAGGGGATGCGATGACGGATGAGGAGTTCGAGAGGCGGATGCAGGAAGGGTGGTTCAGGGAGTTCTTGGAAGAGGAAGAGCTAGACCAGGTGGCCTGTGCGAAACCTGGTTTGAGACGTCGCAGAGGGAAGAAGTGATGCCGCAGGTGCGAGTGAAATGAGGGTTTATCAGTTCAGTTGTCGAGTGGTTGTGAGCAGTGTTTGAAGGATTCATGGGGTATGGAATTTGCATCTAGCGTGATTTGATGGGTGTGTTGTGGGGGAGTACATGGCGATTGCTCTGGTAGCATATCGTTCGATCGATTTGTCAATTGTTTGAATAGAGACACTCTCAATTTATTGAAGTCTTTCGGGACCATATGGAAGAATTGCTTTCCATCGTGGAATTGCTGTCCATCGAAGAGTTACTTTGCGTACGTTTCGTCTCGTATCTGGGCAATGGAAAGACAGATATCTCGGAATTATTTTGTTGAAGATATGGCCGACGACCTATGAAATGGTTGAGGCCCTTCTTTCTTTTCAATTGTTTCTTTTGTAATATGTCTTTGGCTTTGAATGTGTGCATTTCAGAATCTAAGTTATACCATCTAGTGGCGTAGGCTCTGGCGATCTTCCAGATCCAGAGTCTGGGACGTGGAGAATCAAAAGTGGGAAAAGTGGAGCCGGCTGAGGTGGAAGCTCAACCATCGTCACCACCCACTGTCACTCTAGGCAACTCAGCTCGTGCCGATAGATGTAGTAGGAATAAGCAAGTATAGTTAAGTTAGAAAGCTTATATTTAGTCAATGTAATAGGATGTATGATGTATTAATCAGTATAAGTGCGCAGTATAATAAACCATGATGTCGATTGGAGAAGGATGGTACAGTAAAATCGAAGCTCATGGTAGCTCGTCGAACTGGGTCAGACCTGGTCTCCAGAATGACATCAAAAGTGGTTGCCTCACTAGACGGGAGGTTCCGTGGTTGCTGGTTGAGTCAAGAGGGGTGAAAGGGAAGGCACTCACCGCTCAGGATTGGCGTGAAGTCCTCCCCTAACCAAGGCGGAGCTCCCGGGGGTCTAGCCCCTAAACGATACGCCCAAGGCAAGCCCAAGTGTTGCCTGACTGCCCCAAACTGCCGCCCTCTCTTTCAGGCTAGACATCGCCCAACTTCACCCTCCACGCAGGTCCCAAACACAGCCTAGTGGCTCACCGCCTCCTCCTCCTCCTCCTTTCCCTTTCTCATCTCCCTCCCTCTCTTCCTTCCCTCTTCTCCAAGAGTCAACAACTGCTTCTGATTTCCCCCCATCCCATCTCTTCCTTTTTTTCTTTCAACCGGTATCTAGGGCACCAAGCTACCCTGCTCCTTCCCCTCAATCCCTCCTCGGCAATATACCCACCGCCTAAATCCACTCAAAAGGCAAAACAAACACTCCCCTCAGTTTGTTTGACACATCACCAGTTCGAGCTTTAACCATCTCTCTTCGAACCGTTCCCCGTGTCTCAACTCGCCTTCAAGATGTCTGCCGTCGACGCCCTCTCCAACACCATGGCTGCGACCACCATCAACGACACCCCCAGCACCAACGGCACTCCTGCGGCCTCGCAGCCTACTGATGCTGCTGCCGCCAGTGCTGATGAGGGTCGTCGCCTGTACATCGGTAACCTTGCCTACGCGACCACCGAGGAGGAGCTCAAGGACTTCTTCAAGGGCTACACCATGTATGTTGTGACCCCCACCTGTATCTGCCCGAAGCTAGTTGCAGCTGTCTCGTGGCAGAGAGCACAAACACCTATTCGGAGTGACCCCTCATTTTGGGGTCTTACGGTCTATCAACACAAGGCTAACTCAAAACTCTAGCGAGAGCACCTCGATCCCGGTGAACCCCCGCACCAACCGTCCCGTTGGCTACGCTTTCGTGGACCTTGCCACCGCTACTGAAGCCACTGCGGCCATTGAGAGCCTCTCTGGCAAGGAGATTCTGGCGCGTAAGGTGTCGGTTCAGCTGGCCCGCAAGCCAGAGCCCGCGGAGGCCAAGGAGGGGGCTGCCAGTGGTGGTGAGGGCGCCAGCGGCAACGAGGGTCGCAAGCGCACTGGTGGCCGTGGCCGTGGCCGTGGTCGCGCTCGTGGCCGTGGTGGCCGTGTCGCTCGTGGACGCGTATGTAAAATCCCATCCCTGATTCATCCCCTCGTTCGCTTAAGTCTGTGATATGGAACGTCATCACTGACTGGATGGTCATTGCAGGCCCAGGATGGACAGGAGTCCAACGAGGCCAATGCCAGCGAGCCAGCTCCTCTAGCCGAAGCCACCAACGAGAACGAGCCTGCGGCTACCGAGGGTGCCAAGCAGGGCAAGCCCCGCGCTCCTCGTCCCCAGAAGCAGCGCGGACCCCCTGAGGATGGTATTCCTTCCAAGACCAAGGTCATGGTCGCTAACCTTCCCTACGACCTGACCGAGGACAAGGTATGTGCATGTTTTTAAGCCACAGCTCGGGCCGGAGTATCTCCTACTCTGGTTTAAGCTTGCCATTGTACTGACCACATCGTTTCTATTGTACAGCTCAAGGAGATCTTCGCCGACTATTCTCCGGTCTCAGCCAAGGTTGCCCTTCGTCCCATCCCCCGTTTCATGATCAAGAAGCTGCAGGCTCGCAACGAGCGCCGCAAGACCCGCGGCTTCGGATTCGTCAACTTGGCCTCCGAGGAACTCCAGGCCAAGGCCGTCAGCGAGATGAACGGCAAGGATATTGACGGTCGCACCATTGCTGTGAAGGTTGCCATCGACAGCCCCGGCAAGGAGGACGACGTCAACGCGGCCGCCGACCAGTACGAGGAGGCCAACGCCCCAGCCCAGGAGAACGTCGCCCCCGCCGCTGCTGCCCCCGCTGCTGCCCCCGCCCCCGCCGAGGCTGCTTAAATTTTTATTGCCAATTTCTATTCGACCACAGATAATAACCTTGCTAATGAACTTGGGAACATTTGGAAGGAACCTTGAGTGGGCCTGTCGTATGGAATATAGGGTATGACCATAAGTGATCCGCTGGTCAACTACTGGAAGTATCTTAGCTGCTCGACAAGTGATCCCGCAAGGCGAAAATCTGTGGGCACGAAGGGTGTGATGACTTTTTTCCTTTTTTATTATCGGATGTCATGGAACACATGTCCATGCTGGAGTGTTACATCCTTGCTGATGCCTCCATCCTTAACGACCTTTGTCTTCTGTATTGTATCTTAGCACCCATTTAACTAAATGATGACGATCTGCCTTGGGGTTTGTTGTAGGATGTGTAGATGACAGTAGGGAATCTAGAGGAACGCTAGAAAATCCTCGATAGACTTGAAAAATGACCAGAGCTAGTCAAAAGTGGAAGAATTGTATGGAGACAGGGTTCAAGCTTCGTAGCGGCGCCAACCCTGACCGATGACGCTAAAGTTGGGGGGCGACCCTTGCCGATCAGCGGACTAAACATACAGTCCCTCCCACGCTCAACTCCCTCAATCTCTCCATTCTCCCCGTCAATTCACATACTCTTTGCATACCGACTACCCTTGACACAATACATCTGCCAGATACCGCTGGAACCATCGAGATTGCCTGCAAGAAAGGGGTTACGCACCAAAACAGACATAACCCCCTCTTCAAATCCAAGTGCGGCGTTGAGTTCGGCCAGGCTGTAACGTGGTGTTTCCCAATTGTTTCGCCCTACTTGGATAAATACTGCCCGCCATGTCGTCTCGCATGTGGGAGGTCGACCCGGAGACGAAGACCAAGGTACGTTTCTCCGACATTGCTGGTCTCGCCGAACCAGGACGGCGACCTGCGCCTGCACCGCTCTCTGAGCTGACACGATATCTCCCGATATTTTAGCTCCTCCAGATCTCCAAAACCAACGGAAATGACAGGTGCTGTGACTGCGGCGCGCCCTCACCACAATGGGTATGTCGAGATCCTTATCTCCTGAATCTCCACACCACAGGAGCGCTACTCCATTGAACCCCTCACACACAACCCTCGCAGAAACACCTAGCTAACCATGGCCGCCGGCTCTCTCGAACACATAGGCCTCGCCCAAATTCGGAACCTTCATCTGCCTGAACTGCGCCGGGACACATCGCGGTCTGGGTGTACACATCTCCTTCGTTCGCTCGATCACCATGGACGCCTTCAAGCACGCAGAGATTCAGCGCATGGAACTAGGAGGCAACGAGCCCTGGAAATCATTCTACGACGCCCACGCCGTCACCATCTCCGAGGGCCGCACATTCGAGGACTCCACGATCAAAGAGCGCTATGAGGGCGACGCAGGCGAGGAGTGGAAGGAGAGATTATCCTGCAAGGTCGAGGGTCGCGAGTACGTGCCCGGTCAGGAGAAGAAGAATAACGCCCCTGCTTCGCGGTCAGGCACGCCCATGAGTCTGAGCGGCGGCAGCGGTGGTGTTACTGGTGGTGCGCGGACGGGATCACCTGCGGCATCGTCGATTCGCTCGCATGATAGCCAGCGCGGCGGGGTCCCGACGAAGAAAGAGCAGAATGAGGCTTATTTTGCGAAATTGGGGAATGAGAATGCGACGAGGTCGGATGCGTTGCCTCCGTCGCAGGGTGGGAAGTTTACTGGATTTGGAGGTGGTGTGCCTACATCTGCAGCTGGGGAACGTCGGTCTTCGCCGTTTGGCGGGTTTGGAGGATGGGGTGCTGGCGGCGGCGGCGGCGGTGGTGGTGCTGGAGGTGGCCCGGCCCTTGAGGACCTCCAAAAAGATCCATTGGGTACTTTGACCAAGGGTCTTGGGTGGTTTGCGTCGACGGTGGGTAAGAGTGCGAAGCAAGTGAATGAATCATACCTACAACCCACAGCCAAGCAGGTAAGCAAGCCAGTCCTTCCTCATCCCGATCAACCTCAAGCCCAACACCTAATCCCACCTATATCCCTTGAATGAAGAAGCTAACACAAATCCGACAGCTGGCCGAATCTGACTTCGCAGCCCAGGCCCGCGTCCAAGCCGCAACCTGGGGCCAAAACCTCCAAACCGGCGTCCGCGGCGCCGCAGACCAATTCAACCGCTTCGTCGAGGGACCCGACGACGGCCGCCCTGGCGGTGCCGGCGCTCGCTCACGCGTGGAACCCGAACGCCGAGACTTCTGGGACGACTTTTCGTCTCTGGGCTCGCAAGAGCGGAATGGTCATCAGCGGAGCGGTTCGCGGTCTGACGTTATCGGGACTGCTGCTATGCGTAAGGGTCCTGCGGCGTCGTCGTTGGCGAACTCTTCTACCCCTGTCTCTTCTGATACGACTGCGTCTGCTGGGAAGGAGCATGGTGAGGGTGGTGGTGCTGCGCCGTCAACGACGGCGAAGGGGAAGGATGAGTGGGATGATAATTGGTAGTTTACCGAGTATATATACATTTGCATTGTTTCTATCCATTGAAATGTGTTTTGTTTATGATGGCGCGGTTGGTGCTGGTTTCAGATATCATGCCATGACTTGTATGCTTGTGACTCGGTGTTGTGTTTTGTTCAGCGCTGGTCTTGTATAGTGACGTTTCATAAGTTTGGTACATTGTAGAGAGATTACCCTATATTGAATCAAAATGACAAATATACATGATAGTGTACAAAAACAGTGCTCAAGGCACTTTAAAATCCACCTCTCAACTCAGCAAGCACAGCCTTCTGTCGCTGCGCAGACATATTCTCAAACCGATCCACACTCATAACGAACGTACCACGACCAGCGGTCAAACTGCGCAGATGCTTTAGATACCCAACCATCTCCTTCAGCGGGACCTTGGCAGTGATAGTCCGAGGACGAGACGCGGACACCGGCACTTCAGCGCCGACAGAGGGCGTCTCGAATGGATCTGGCGGTGCGTACACGCGCTTGGGGTCAATGGGAGGCAGGTTATCCTCCGCTGGAGATCCGGACGCATCTGTTGCGGATAATGGCACTTCCTCGTCAAGAGAGAGGATATGGCCACCGCGTGAAGAGGAGATGTCGTGCACGACAGAACCGAGACTGGCTTCGTCGACGCTGATAATCACGTTCATGACCGGCTCCATCATTACCGTTCCCGGGCCGGTGAGAAGGTCTCGTAGCGCGGCGGATGTAGCCTGACGTGCGGCGGCTGAAAGGGCCGAGGTGGTTGTATCGTTGCCGAAGAGGTGTTCTTCCGGATTAACGGTGAGCGTGACCCGGGTATTGTGCATTGGGAAAGTGAATTGAGGACCGCGGGCGAGCGCTGCCAGCGCGCCGTTCTGGAGAGCGGCGCGGAGAGAAGCTGGGTCCAGACCCGGTGGGAGGAATGGGCTTGTCTCTTCGTCATTTCTGGAAGAGCGGTCGACTTGGAGACCCGGGGCGCGGATGATGATTTGATTGCCCTCGATCGTCTCGGCTAGAAGGGTGTCCTCGTCTGCGATTTCGGAGAGGTCCTGTTCGTCGATGGGCTCTACGATTGCGGTGCAGCCGGCCTTGCCGCGGCGGCCGGCGACTTCTTTGTCGAAGATCTTGGTGATGGGATTTGAGGCGCCGAGTCCGGACTCGCGATAGCCGATCTCGATGCGGCCCATGGATGCCTTGGCTTTGTGGTCGTTGATGAGTCGATCACGGGCAATTTCGAGGTGGAGTTCGCCCATGCCACTTAGGAGTGTCTGCCCGGATTCTTCATCCACGCTGACGTGCAGACTGGGGTCCTCTCGTAGGAGTAGCTCGAGTGATTCCTGCATACGCTTCTCCTCGCTAAGACTATGCGGCTCGACGCTGGTGAAGAACACTGGTGGAGGCACATCGATTGGGCGTAGTTGAAGGGTAGTCAATGGTTCAGGTGGTGTGGGCTTGTTTCCAGCATAGGACAGAAGCGTATCACCAGTGCGAGCATGCTTGAGCCCAACAACAACACCGATGTGGCCAGCGGGGATAGAGTCCACTTCAACGGCGTCGTTAGCGTACATCTTCAGCAGTCGGGGTGCTCGCTCTGAGAGGTGCAGATTGGTGTTGAAGAGGAGGCTGTTACGATCCAGAGAGCCAGAGTATACTCGAACATAGACCAATACACCACGCTTAGTATCATTGACCACCTTGAAGGCAAGTGCACAGCTTTGCAGCTTGGAAATGGCGTCCTTAGGGTCCGCTTGAAGCGCGGCCTTCTTCTTTTTCTTGCCCTTCACTGGAGCAGATGCCTTCTCATTCTGCTCCACGATAAGGTCACCGGAGAGTAGTCGTCTCAATCCTCCCTTGACACCGCCAATGCTCACTTCTGGATCGGGAGCCTCGGGTGGACTGGGAAGCAGGTTTACCACAGCATCCAGCAACGGCTGAACGCCCATGTTGCGGAAGCTGGCACCTGCGAAGAGAGGCACAATCCGGCTTGATTGGTCAAGAACACATCGCCGAAGACTATCGATAATGTCCATAGGAGGCACGGCCAGATGATCTTCGTCACATTCGAAGAATCTTTCCACAATGGCTTCATCTTGTTCACTCAGCAACTCCACCAATGCAATACGTGCACGGCGGAGTTCTTGTGCTAAGGAACTCTCTTCAGCATCCAGTTGCTCGAGATTCATCATCTTCACCGTGCGTCCGTCTTCGCCCTCCTTCCATCGTAGTCCCTGGAGATTGATGGCATCTGCCACGCCAACGAAGGCACCATTGCCGCCTTCAAACCACGGGATCTGACACACTGCTGGATAGACAGCTAGACGAGAGCTGACCTCTCGGACTGTCCGGCCAAAGGCGGCACCGTCACGGTCTAGCTTGTTCACGTAAATCACCCGCGGGATCTTATAGGTGCTAGCTTGGTTCCAGACCTGCTCCGTCTGCGCCTCCACGCCAGCCACGCCGTCCAAGATGCAGACAGCGCCGTCAAGAATGCGCAAAGATCGCAAGACCTCGAATGTAAAGTCCGCATGACCAGGTGTGTCAATTAGATTGATCGTATGCGACACCGCCGACTTGGGCAGAGAGGGATCCCTTGTAGGGGGTGAACCTTCTGCTCCGTCTCCAGGAGGCCAATGGAACGTGATAGCAGCCGACTGAATAGTGATGCCCCGCGCACGTTCTGCGGGCAAGAAATCAGTAACCGTGGAGCCCTCATCCACGTCACCAATTCGTCGGGTGAAGCCGCTGTAGAACAGCATACGCTCCGTCGTGGTGGTCTTGCCAGCATCGATATGGGCGATGATTCCAATGTTGCGTGTTCGGTCCAGAGTCTCACTCTGCCATCTTGAAACTGAAGTTGAGAAGCATGGAGCCGTTTGACTCGCAAGACGAGAAATTTGGGAGTAGATGCGGCTCTTCACGGGGCTGGCCTGGCTCCTATAGAGCGTCGAGCCCATACACCGCAGCCCCGGCTGGGGGAGGCGTAACAATGGAGTTACAACCATTCTCAATGAGACCTCCCATCCAATATGGATAAATTAGCAGAGGTTTATACACATTCAAACATGGGGTTGGCGGTGATATTTTCAAAGGTCGAAGCGTCGAACTTGGAGGTGGTTGTAGTGGTAATGGAAAAAGCGAATCGCGGAGCTGGCGGCGGTGGGCTTGGCGCACGCATCTCATTCCATACGTAACTCTCCCTCCAACCCTCCTGCTTCAATCTCGGACTACTCTGCTGGACTACTCTTTTGCACTCCCCTGATTGTTGATTTGACATGCGCCTCTAAGAGCGCTCTTCTTGTCCCACACCAGCTGCCCGAGGTAGGTTTCGCGCTGATTTAGAGCTACCTGGCCGTTACTGTGGGGTTCAATCCCCAGCCATTAATACTGACGCCTTCCGTCACTAGCAGTTCCTCCCCCTTTGAACTCTCCTCGTAAAGGCGCTCCTTACTTCCAATCTCAACCAAGATGGATTATTCTGCCATCTCCAACGACCCAGAACACCACACGGGTGCCTCACCCTGGGGCTCTCCGCACGCCGACCGAACGACTTTCCCCACCTCCGGCAACGGCGACATCCCGTCATCCCCGTTACCTGGCCAGGACCACTCATCGGAGACCGCGGACAGAGACAATGACGCGGTAGCTCAGGCAGCAGACCTGTCGGCGCAGCTGCAGAGTCCCCAATTAGGTGATCCAGACTACGGCGAGGAGCCGTCTCCGTTTGCTGCGCAACAATCTCCACTCGCCGACCAGCAGCGACAGCAGCTCCCCGCACGCTTCCAGACTGGAATTAGGCAGACCTCTCGGCCACCGGCGCCTGTCTATAAGATCCAAGCCAAGATCACTAGTCTTGAGAGGACTGGAAAGAAGGATCCTATCCTTCGCTTTGACGTTCACGTGGGTCGACTCTTCAATGATGATGCTGATGAGATGCGCTGCGATGGTGGCTGACCTTGTACCAATATTCGATGACAGACTAATATCCCCAAATTCCGTACCACCCAATACCGCGACGTTCGCCGTACTCACTCCGAGTTCGTTAAGCTCGCTGATCACTTGATCTCGGCCAACCCGGAAGCTCTGGTCCCCGCAGTCCCACCGCCAGTTACTCCTGCCGGTGCTGGAACCGATGAAGATGAAATTCGCGTCAAGGCTTCGATGCAACGCTGGCTTAACACTGTACTGAGCAACGAGGTCCTTATTCAGGATGACGAGATCATGCTTTTCGTGGAAAGTGATTTCGGCTACAGCCCCGTGCTTCGCATGAAGCAACCTGCTACGGGAGTGCGACGCAAGATGTTGAAGCAGTTTGCGCCGCCACCCGACGATACCCCTGAACTCCAGGCGGCTCGCCCAACTGTGAAGATGTTCTACTTGGGAGCAATGGATACTAGCCACAAGGTTGACCGCGTTGTCAAGTCTCGCAGAGGTAAGAAACTGGATAGGTCCCACTCAGTCTAGCGCACTCGATCAGAAGCTGACAATACTAGGCGTGGGATTGGCTGAGTCTGATTTCGGTGTGAAGCTTGGTCAGATGGCCGTGCAAGAAACTCATCCTGGCTTGGGCATGGCTTATCGCAAGCTCGGCAAAATCATTCAGACCGTGGGTGATTATCATGCTATTCAGGCTACCGCAGAGGCCACGACTCTGGGCGAACCGTTGAGTTATCATTCGTCCGACGCGTTCATTGTCAAGGAAACCCTGACCAACCGACATATCTTGCTGCGAGAACTCATCCAGGCTCAACAGAGTGCTCGAAGCAAGCATGCCGCGGCAGAGCGATTGAAAGTCAGCTCTTCGGTCCGCCCGGACAAAGTGGACGAGGCGATCAATTCTTTGCAAGAAGCACAGAACCACGAGGACTACCTGACAAAGCGCACTCACCGGGTGACGACCAATCTGCTCCAGGAGAAGCGCAAATGGTTCGACCGAACTACGAACGAGTTGCTTTTCAGCCTTCGCGAGTATACCTTGCGTCAAATTGAAGCAGAGCGACGAACCTTGGCAACCCTGGAAAGTGTCCGGCCCGACATTCGTAGCATCGACGCTTCTGGGGGCCTGAGCCGACTGGGTCGCGAAGCCCACCCTACGGTCCGACGGTCGAACATGGCATCCAGCCAGGGCCCCAAGGGCGACGCTTGGAGTGGTATTCCCCGTCGTTCAGACAACCTGGGTCGCAGCATGAGCGGCAGCTTTACCGCTCCTGGCCTCAATGAAGATGAGGGTGATGAGGAAAGCCAGGCAGAGTCCGGCCAGGGCCGCGCGCGTGCCACCAGCCAGGTTGGGTCGATTGCAGAGGAAGATGACGACCGACTTGATGCACGCAATGCGGCCAGTCGACTGGCTGCCAGCACTTTTTGATCTGACTAGGTCGGTCAGATTGCATTGATTCTGTATATGTAGCCTGGACACGACATCGTGATTCCCCTTTGTTACCTTTATAGTTCGTGTCTCGAGTGATTGTTATAACTTGAAGTTTTTGAGCCAATTTATGTTTTGTTTGCAAATATCCTTTACTGAAATACGAAATACGACAAACTACTATCGCAATTGACAATCTTTCTGACAACAAATTCCTTCGTTATAATTGAAGGTACAATGTCCATCCCTCAACTACCTACTCAATCACTCCACCCATCAAATTTCCTCGACCCATCCTCCGGCGCAACGAACCAAGCCGCCTTTTCCTTATAAAAGATATGCTTTCCAGGCCTTGGCACTAAATGTTCCGATTCAACATCCAGCGTCCCCGCAGCAACGTCCGTACTGGACGGATCTTCATCCAACCTCATCGTCATAGTTGACCCGCACCGTGGACAGAACGTACGCGTTGCGGTATCACTTGATCTCCAGACAGTAGGCTCAATATTCCACTTGATAGCGTCCGTTGGAATGTCCAGCCACGTCTGGTAGGGAGCACCGGATTGTTTACGGCACTCGATGCAGTGGCAGTACACACAGTTTGTTGGAGGACTTGTTGTTGTGTAGGTGATGTAGCGGCATGCACAGCTTCCGGAGGCCATTGTGAGGTATCGAAATGTGTATTTGAGATGTTTGAGAGTCTTCAAGATGGGTAGATATGATTGACAAGCTTGAGATGAACTAGGTCTGATGATGAAGTCATACGGATTCCATGGGTTGCCACCGCTTATATAGATGCGCTTGCCCGACTCGTATTCATTATAAATCAGACATGACCACACCGGGCCGGCGGTTTCACGCAACCTTAATTATAGCTGAGGCTGCCGTCAATCATTAAGGTTAGAAGTTATTGAAGTGATTGTATGATAAGAATTCGTGACTTTATTTGCTCGTATTGCTTGTTCTAAACAAAATTCGTAGATCATCATATACTGTACAACCATCCCCCATCATTCAGTCATTGCTAATAACGCAAGTTGGTAGTTTTACAACTAGAATATAATTGTCAGAATCGGCCAAGGTTGTTCGAGGCTCATCGAAATTGACCCAACGCAGAAAATCGGCAAAAAAGAACGGATACATATCACTGGAGATGGCGCTAGCAGCATGACTTGGAATAGGGAAGAGGGAATCAAAAAATGTCCAAGGCCAGGATTCGAACCTGGGTCGCGCCCCTTCGAAAAGGCACCCAGAGGGTGTGACTCACGCATGCTACCACTGCAACACCTTGGCTTTCGGTTTCTGTTTTGTAACCACCAGTTCTGGATGCTAGATGGCAGTTGCAAGTTGTCGTTTCATCGTGCCTCAGGTACGATTTTTTGTGCTGTAAAGCATTAGTATTGGTCTCGCAGCAAAATATAGAAAGTTGTCATTATGGTCTAGCCGACTTTGTTCGCGGATAGTAAGGAAAACGAATGGTGAGGGAAAATGGATGGTAAGGGAAACCGAAGGTGGAAGAAAATCAGTAGAGGGCGGGTATGGTGGGGGGGCGGTCCCCCTTTTTATTGCTCCTCGGCAACCTTAAGGGATTGGACTTGCTAAGCCCAGTGGCCCACACAAACCGGGTTGCAGCTTAGCGGTACCCCAAACCCGCGCGAATGGCTTGGCATTTTTGGGGTACTGGGGATTTGCGGCACCACTGTACCTGCTCTCCCCTCTCTTCCTTTCGTGACATGCTGCAACTTCCTGCACAATAGCTTCCCACTTACCGTTATTAGTCCAGGCGATATGGCTCTAAGGCTCTCGCCTTCCAAGCTTGTACTCATCCGTGGTATGATGGAGAGCGAATGTTTAACCACGTCTGAAATGGATGCAGCAAGCTGTCCATCATTAGTATCCGTAACAGCCAGCAGCAGGATAATCTAGCGTATACACTGTCTCCTACCTTTTTTGTATATTAATCCTGTCTATCGGGACTCGTATGCAATATAAAGAATGGAGCACGGAGATCTTCCAAACTCCTTAGGTTAGTCCCTCTATCTGCCTGTCTCTGTAGAATATCATATTAGACAGTATTGCTCGCTTGTCGACGATCTTATTTCCTCTACGGAGCAGTTAGCAAGCGAAACCGAATATTAAACTCCTAAGAATCGATAGTTCATCCGGGAGGTGGCGGTCAGTGGTGTGACATCCACTGAGTTAGTACTTTTATCGTAAAGCTGAGTGTAGATCAATACTTTTTGCTCCATGTGCTGCAATATTTCGATCTACTAGCAACTTGCCTCACACCTATCACATGAACACAATGCAGGATTATATTTGCCAAGCAGCCTTTTGAAGGTCTGAATTAGCTCTGTACTACTACCATTGGGTAGGACCTTCCTTTTTCCTTATAATGAATATCTATCCCAAGTATCCCACCCCTTGTAGAGGTACGTTTAAAAACCCAGTACTATTTCCTGCGACTTCCCCTTTTTTCCCTTATGTCCCCTCTACACTTTCCGAAAGAACATTAATACTATCCTACAGTGAAAATGCGACCAATTCAGTTTATTTACGCCTTTCTCCTAGCGACCGTGATGGCACTCCCAACTGAGCTCCCATGGGATGATGACCGAATCCAACTACTGAAAGAGCGTGAGGTAAGAAAAGCGCTACTATTTCGAGGGCGAGGGGCTGACATGAAGTAACTGGCAGCCTCTTCTTTGTTGTCTTCCTGATGGTTGTGTAAGTGATAGCTTCCCTCGCTGACGAACGATAAATACGTGGGCAAAGGCTGATAGAATGCAACTGGCAGCCTAAATGTTGGTGTGATAAATGGTGTTAAATGGGAACGATCTAGGGACGGTCCTTCCTTGGACATTGTTGGTTGATCAATGCGAACTACGATTTGAAAGATCTTTTCAATTGCTACTATCTAAGGATAGAGGGAGCTTTTGGTTTAGCCTTGGCGTGGGTTTTCTCCTATGGTTTCTAGGTTTCCTACATCTTTTTGTGAATGCAAAGGCACCATTTTTGTCGACATGGACATATCCACAGATAGATATAGTAGTCTGTTACGGAATCGGCCTTATTCGCCCCCTAATAACTGTAAAATACTGCTGCTGTTGCCGGGCCGGAAGGAATTATGGGAGAAACTGGACTGCTGAACAAACGTATGCTTCTGTGTATGTCAGTGGTGGAACGCTCTCTACACTTTGCCAGTTTGGCTATTTGTGATGTAGCCAGTCTTTCCTTGCGAACTGCTTATCATGTGCACAACCATCTTATGCTGCTTGGGATTTAGGGTTTGCGCCATTTGCAAACGGTTTATTCTTGCTTGGGTTGGGATGTTTTAGAGGCTGGCACGCAATCCAATTTATGTTCCCACGTTTCATGTTCGATAGATTGAAATCCATGATCGACATGATATGGGCTCTTTCTAAAAGTAATCAAGATCCTTAGGAAGTCCATGTTTGTTTGCGGGGTGAGCCAGATTAGATCGACAATGGCAACGAATGAGACGCGCCGCAGATGATTAAATCTGTTCCTTCCATACCATAATTAGCTCTATACGGCGTAAGCACAGCCTTCTGTGTGATGATTTGCGGGTATACAGAGATACACGAAAGGCTATGCTGCATGGGAAGAATGAGGGAAAGCGGGAAGCGGGCAGGCGATCTTGCTACATCGCCAGATCTACCAAAGGGTTCTACGGGATTCGATGTATCATTACAGATTTATTACAATACGACCCTAAATGAGGTATAGTCATTACGATGCCCAAGAGGATTTTGGTAGGTGGGAAGCAATTCCATATGGCGATGGAGGGAAAGGTTACATGACGGTGTATTGGGTGCGCTGGTAAGCCAGGAACGGCAAAAACTAACCAGATGTAGTAATTCACAGGTCTCAATAGTACAAAAAGAAATTATAGCTGTGGCAATTTCAGAAGCAAGTCCCTCAGTTTTTTGAGCGGCGTAGGCTTCGTTAAAAACTTGTCGACCCCGCTCACTTGGGCCTCCTGTTGCATGTCCGCAGATAAGACAGCCGTCAGAATGATAATGGCAGTGCGAGGTAGGCCAGAGGTCTTTTCAAAGTGCCGTATTTCTCGAGTAGCTGTGAGGCCGTCCATGACTGGCATCGAGATATCTGGAATTTGTTAGCAAGTAACTTTGGGGAAGTGGATACGTGAAGGTGAACGTACCCATCACGACAGCGTCAAATCGTTCTGCTTTAAACTTTTCAAGTGCTTGAAGGCCATTTGTGGCGGATTGGTAGGTCAAACCAGCATTTCTGACACAAGTCTCGATAATCTACAGTCATGAGAAGTCAGGGATATATGTCGATAAATATGGTTCTCAGTCCTCCTACCTTGAGATTGACATTATTGTCTTCTACCAAGAGTACTTTCTTGGTTGGTTCTCCATTCTCTTGGTAGTCTGGGGCTTTCGACTTTTCTTCGTCAACCGCTTCGCTCTCCCCATCAGCCATCTCAGTACTGTCTTCAGTAGATGACTTGGGAGAAGAAGAGAGGTCATCAGCTCGAGATGCCGAGTTATCTTGCACGCCTTGTTGGTCAAGACAATGCTCAAGAACCGTTGCTAATGTCTTGGGGCTCACTCTGTGATATATTGTCAGTCAATAGTCCAATATTTCCAAGGTGCTTTACTTACGGCTGGGAGAAGAAGATGGCTCGGTCTTGATTGCTCTCCTTAACCACCTTCCAGCTGCTCGCCTGGGCGCTTAGGACAATCAGAGGGAACGAGTTTTTTGACTTGACCAAGCTCCGCACATCAGACTCCGTTGATTTATGGACTAATGACCGGTACTCATGTTCAGTCACGATCAAAAAGTCTGCTTCCTGCTGCTGTAATTCATCTTGGCTCAGAACCCGCAGTCCAAACCAGTCAGCGACCATTCGGCTGAGAGTCGACCGGATTTCGTCAAAGACCTCTGGGCGGATTCCAAGATTGTCTCGGGTAAAGCTTTGAGTGAAGAAGGACACTGTCATGCCTTTCAATCGTTCACGTAAATCAATGTACGGTGACGGTAGGGATTGGGTGGGCTTCGATTCTGGAATGGGCAGGGTCACGTCGACATCGGTTCCTTTACCGACTTCACTTCTGAACTGAATTCGTCCGTTCAAAGATTTCACAATCTGATGAACCAGATGAAGACCGACTCCCAGTCCTGGAGCTTGCGTATCCTCCTGGAGGAAGGGGATGTAGAGATGATGGAGGAGGAAATCCTGGGACATTCCACGACCAGAGTCACTGATGGTGATACAGACTGCAGGCACAGACTTATTGTCGCTCGTATTCATTGTGTCCATCTTCATGAACAGCCTGATATACCCTGATTGGGTATATTTCAAGGCATTACCAAAGAGGTTCATGACCACTCGACGCCAGGCTCCTGCGTACACCGGGTAACGCCAGTTATCCTGCCATTCAACATCCACAATGGTCATTATGCGACGATCCTCACTTCCCATTGGGGAAGAAGTAGAAACCCTGCGAGTCTCTTGGTTGGTTCGATCCGCTGTAGAGCCGGTTTCTCGATTGTAGAACTCAGCGCCCGCGAGCAATCCTTCCACTACCTCCTGCACCAAGGCGCTCAAATCTTCGTTTTGGACAAGGCCAGGAACAGCCATGTTTGACTCAGCGTTTCCAGCTTGTTGATCTTCCTGGCCAGGTGGTCGCCCAGTCATCAATGTGTTGATCTTTGCGTAGTCCAGCAAGTGGTTGAGAGTGTCTAACAGTGTGCGACCACAACTGTACACGGTTTCGACCAGGCCTCGCTGAGTGAATGTGGTGGCTGTTTCTTGAAGCAATTCCACAGTTCCCAGAACACCGTGCAGGGGCGAACGAAGTTCGTGGGAGATCGAGGAGATAAAGTCGCTCTTGGCTCTGTCGGCAGCCTCTAGGTCCATCCGCGAGACTTCGGCCATAACACTATTGCTGAAAGCGGCCATATATGTCAAATCTTTTGGTTCAGATAGCACACGACCGGGATCGTTTGACCACACGAGATTCACGGTAAACCAACGGCTGCGCTGGAAGTCCCACACTGGGTAGATCGCGATGCACCGTGCATCCGGTAAGATTTTATGAAGCTGCTTGATCTCCAAGGTCTCTTTCCGAAGATCCTTTTCCTTTGGTGACCCTTCTTTGATCGTCTTTGACCCACCGACATACATCTGGCTCACTTCATCCGCCAGGCCCTCATAGCTCAATGCAACTGAGCCATCCTTTTCGATGTGGAAGATCTTGCCTCGAGGGTATCGGTCGATCAGGTGCGTGACAAAGGCTCCCGGAAGAGACACATAATGGCTCTCTTGTTGATTATCATCTCTACTGGAGGCCAAAGAGGTTGAATATCCAAGGACCAAACTTTTAGGCCCGTTGACATCGTCGTCATCGTAGTCCTCCCCTTCTTGTTCAAAAGCGGACTCGGCTGGCTCCTCCTGATTATCACCGTCTGCCCCAATCATCTGACGTCGAGCGTACACAGTCGCATCAATGAACATAGCTCCTTCCACATCCAATGCCTGATCCATGAGGCATGATGCCCGGTTGAGAACCGATTGGACATTGGATGGAGCCAGTGACTTCTGCAGATGACTAGTAGTCGGAGAAAGTGAAGGCCGTTGGTCGTTTTCCTTCTCCTCTTCTTGGGGTTGATCCGATCCACGCTCGTCGCGCTTGAACTTGTGGACCGGTGATCGGCTTCGTGTTTGCTCCGGATTTTCGACTTCTTGGTCGACTGCGATATCCACTGATGTTTCAGAAGATCTTCCTCTCCCCCCACCTGCCTCTTGGCTTTCTCTGCCACTAGATAATTTGAGCTCTTCCAACTTTTGATTGACGTGCTCAAGCTTATTGTCGGTTCCATTTCGGCTGTCAATGCCTTCAGAGAGATCTGACTTGCCCTGGACAAATAGCCCCAGAGCACGAACCATTTTCTCCTCGCGGTACTCCTCGCGCATGGCTCGTTGAGAAAGCAAGTGTTCCATTACAGTCAGACTGAGCTCTTTCAAAAAATGGCTTTGCTCATCTGTTAAGCATTCACGAGGCTTATCATCCAAGACCGCAACACTTCCAATGACATATGAATCTGGCGACTTTATGGGAACCGAGACATAGAATCGATGATGTGGAGGCCCAGTGACAGATTCGTGCGATCGAAAGCGAGAATCAGCCGTTAGATCTGGCACGAGAAACATGTCCAACTGCTCTTTCGTGAACATTGTCATCGCCTGATTGCACATGGGGATGTGTTCTCGCGGCAGTCGCTGCACTCCACGCCAGAGCGACTCTGATTGCCGGCCGCTCCTAGGGCTTCGCAGACCAAGGTGGGGAGTTGCCTCTGCGACAACATGTTGCGTGGTTCGGTCAAAGAGTGAGATAAGAGCTCGACTTGCATCTAGTCGAAGACTTGCGAGTTGAGCGAAAACTGTCAAAACGTTGTCGCGGGAGACGTTTGGACGGCGACCGACGGATTGTTGTGCAAATTTCTCGGACTCGGAGAAGCCCCAATATGGAAGATATCTAGTTCGTGCAATTAGAACCAGATTGAACAGCGCAGAATTGAAAAATAAGAATGAATCTCGTACAGGTGCATCTCCCGCTCTCGGGCGGCATCTATATTGTAGGCAAATCTGCGTGGACCGCTATCACGGTCTCCTCCTTTTTGTCCGGGCGTCATGACTTTTATAAAGAATCCAAAAGCGATTTCGGTGAGGCTGATATGCTAAGAAAAAAGAGGTAACGCTGAAGTGGTGTAAAATTCATTTGCTATACAATAATTGACGTTATCCGTGTTGGCATGGTTTTAAAAGTAGGAGGAAAAGGTGGTGGCGTCATAGGCGCAGATGCCTTCGATTCAAGATTATATGGAGTAATACGATGTAATTCCGGAGAGATTGACTCAATCCAGGGACACCGAATCCAGTGCGAAGGGGCTCTGGGTCTGGGCCAACCGGTTTGCGAGGATATAGAGGAAATCTCAAGGTCGTCCCGAGGATCACCTGCCCTGACGTCATGGCAAGAATGACGATCCACCCTTCAACTTTGATACAGCTCTTTAGCATACGTATGGGTTTCCCGATCGGCTGATCAGACCAAGAATGTTCTATTGGTTACTAAGGGCCCAACTGGATACTGTGAGACTTTACTACTGCACTTCACTCTCGTCAACCTTTTCACCGGCCATTATTGTGTATGATAGTAGCGTTCGAGGTCCATCCCCAAAGCTGGAAATCCCTAATTAGACTTCTTGCGACATTCATCAGAATAAATCACATTTTGTGGACTTATACGGAGTATCGCTTGAGTAATTGCCCACCACTCTATTGCGCACACTCTTTCAAGGTAAATCCACTTGCACTAGTGAGATCGCCTTCCTCAAGAACGAAGTTCGACGTTCCAGTATAGTATGCCTTGCCCTCGACACGAACCACGATCGCCTCTTTATTTCCCCCCACGTGGACATTATCATCCACAATGGAAGCAACAAAGGCCCCTGTGCCAAAGTGGTTCGAAACGATAGAATTGTACGCCCACTTCTGCCCAATGGACCTCAGCTTCTTCGCATGGGCAAGTGCCATACGCGCCGTGACGCAAGATCCAGTTGGGGATCGATCAATCTCATCGTCTGCAAAGAAACAGAGACCCGTCTCGGTGCCATCGACTCCTTCTGGCCTTGATCCGACATCTCGATCAACGATCATGACAGAATATAGGAACGACAATCGACTGTCTTCTGGGTGCTGCAAGGCTGAGCTAACCACTGGATGGCTCATAAGGTAGGTCTTGAGCTTGCTCGCGGCGTTTGATATAGCCCCCAGATCGAATTTTCCAAGGCCTGCAAAGCCAAGCTCACGAACATCTACTAGAGCGTAGTATGCTCCTCCGTAGGAGATATCCAGCGTGATGGATTCACGGTCGCCTAGTTCGGGCCACCGAACTTCCTTGGGAATCGGGATTTTGACGTCAATTCCTGCTGCGAATGCAGGCGTAGAGAGGAAAGATACCGGACGGGATGGGTCAGATTCCTGGCCATCGGCGGTGGTTGGAACCGTCACGCGGACCAAACCGCAAGGAGCATGGATATTGACTGCCACTTCGCTCGTTGACGGGTTGAATTTGAGCTCATTGCGTTTAGGGAACACCGTCAAGTCATGTGTGTCCACCAAGAACCTGCCAAGCGCAATCGTGGCATGACCACACATGGTAGAGAAACCTCCATTATGTGTGAAGAGGGTTCCAATGTGGGCCTGTCCCTGTTGAACAAGCTCAGTCTCGGGAGTAAGAATGGCACCGTACATATCATAGTGGCCCCGCGGTTCTAGCATGATGAGTTTCCGGATGTGGTCATATTGGTTCATCGCTTGGTCACGCTGCTCTAACAGAGTGCCTTGGAGACGAGGAAATCCCGCATAAATGATACGCGTCGGTTCACCTGTAGTATGCATGTCAATGCATTTGATAGCCTCTCCGATGCTGCCATTTTCGAATTTCTGAGCGAGGTCCATGACGAAGGAAATCAGAAGGGGCTGATCTGTTGTAACAAGCAGGCTTGTCGGCTCTGAAGAAATCAATTGATTGGGACCAAGAGGAGTAGGTCTGTAGAAAGTTGCTGATTGTTAAGACTGAACATATTTTCTGGTGATGGAGGGCAAGTGGAGTTCGGGAGCAGCCTCCGAAGACGGTTCGGAGACGAGGCAGAAGTGTGCAGGTGGGGGTCAGTTGAGTCAACACGGAAAGCCATTCCGAAGACCAGGAATAATGGCAGGAAGGGGAAGCCTTTCGTACCAGGTCTAAGCTCAAGGATCGATGGTAGAAAGCCTCTTTATCTAGATCTGATCAGTGGTCTCCTTCGACCATCCGGAGATCTCCTGGTCTTTTAAACCCGTCTCCTTCATCCCTGCTATCAATCGAACCCTTTAAAGCTCCGCAGACTCGGACCATTGGTTAAGTAGTTCGCCTTGTGAACTGGGGAGTTTGACGTTGATATACACCCTTTTAGAGCAGCTGCCAGCCACTACTATTTTTGCTTGTTGTGATTTGTAAGTAGTAACTTGTACTGCTTTCGCCTGCGGGGGCGTGACATCATCATGCGGGGCTTGTTCTACAAACATACTCTAAACCTCAGAGGAGCTACAAATTAGTGTGCCTTTTCTACCCCGGCCTACTCCTTTAAGATAGTAGATATGATATAACTATATAAGTCAGTAGAAATTACTTATTTTATTAATAAAGAAAGACGGTTTAAAAAGACGTTTTAAAAGACGTTTTAAGAGACGTTTTAGAAGATGTATTAAAAGACGTTTTGCATAATCTACCTTAGTACATACTAGCGCAAGGAGCATCGATAAAAATCGAAGGCCTAATTGCATAGAAATAGTATAAAATGAATAATTAATGCATTATTTTCTAACCCCTCTGAGCGTACGGTAGCTGGGCGGGGTGAGCTGTAACCCGTACAAACATACAAATAGTCCAGAGATCACAATTCATGCTATTGTAGACACATGCTCACAGTGACAATATTGTACAGAGAGACAATTGTAGACAATGGAGTTCCAATTCAACCATGGACTCATTTGTCATAGGTAGCAAGTCGGCTTTTTGGAGATTGGTTCTCATAAACCCCCACTTTGAGGGCCTCTCTCGGTCCGACCGAGTCGGGAGTCGCTTCGTTAAGGTGATTTCAAAGCAAACGCTCATCACCCGATGCATCTACCCCCAGTCAACCTGTTTGTCCGCAATCAACTCAATCTCTCCCTTGTTCCTACCTCAAGCATCTCTCTCAGTTACCACTGTCCATCTTTCTGTACAAAATGGCTCCTCCAAAGGTCTTTCTGTAAGTAGCAGCCACATCTTCCACGCAGGAGCCTTGATCTGATAACTGGCATAGAACTGGCGCTACCGGTTACATTGGTGGTGATGGCTTATACACCATCGCCACCGCTCACCCTGACTGGCAATTGTCGGCCCTGGTCCGTAGCAAGGAGAAAGCCGCTCAAATCTCTAGCAAGTATCCGGAGATTCGCATAGTTCACGGAGATCTGGATTCCGCGGATATCATCGAAGAGGAAGTCAAAAATGCTGACATTGTCTTCAGTCAGTATCCCCAAGAACAGACGGTCTCATCAGTTCAACTTCTGGAAAGGGCTAACCTCTCTTCAACAGATTCTGCCAATTGCGACCACGTCGCAGCTGCCCAAGCTATTGCCAAGGGTGCTCAGCAGCACACCCCAGAGCATCCACTGTGGCTGATCCACACCTCGGGCACTGGTATCCTGGCCGTTGAAGACAGGCGTGCCAACACAATCGGTATCGAGCGCCCCAAGGAATACAACGACTGGGAAGGAGTGAGCGAGCTAGTCAACCTTCCAGCAGACGCTCTCCATCGAAACGTCGATGAGATCATCATCAATGCCGGCAAGAAAAACCCATCCAGCGTCCACACGGCCATCGTGTGCCCACCCACCATCTACGGCCCTGGTCGCGGTCCTGGAAACACCAAGAGTGTCCAAGCCTACAAGTTGAGCGCCGCCGTCCTTTCTCGTGGCGCGGGCATTCTGATCGGCAAGGGCGAGAATATCTGGCATGAGGTCCACGTCCAGGATCTGAGCAATGTCTATCTCGCCTTGGGTGATGCCGCTGCGGCTGGGGGTGGCAAGGCCACCTGGAATGATGAGGGTTACTATCTGGCCGAGAATGGATCCTTTGTCTGGGGTGATATTCAACGTGAGGTTGCTAAGCAGGCTCATCTTCAGAAATTCATCGACTCGCCTAACGTGGAGGAGCTGGATGTCGATGCAGCCAAGAAGGTTCATCCGTCTGGGCACTATCTCTGGGGTACTAATTCTCGTGGACATGCAATTCGTGCCCGCAAGCTTTTGGCTTGGAACCCTCAGAAGCCGAGATTGATTGATTTGATTCCTGAGATAGTTGCGCTTGAGGCAAAGGATCTCGGTCTACGTTAAGACCTACGTTAGGAGGCATTTCATCTTCCTATGGATATAGCTTTCTCTGTTATTTGGAACAAAGGACAAAAAGCTTCGATTCTGCATTGGAGTATTCCAACGAAACAATGAAATAATGTTTAAGTGCTATGCTAGCTTCTCACAGACCTAGGGCTGCTTGTTGCCCAGCTGGATCTGTGAAGTGAGCTCCGTTTTTACATATGTAAACATTGTCTAACCGACTTTTCGCATAAAGACTGGTGTGAGACCAGCATGGCTATGAAATCAAAATCAATTGGAAAGCCACTGAATAATAACCTTATTGATAGCTATTTAATCTCAGTTAGCACACAACGCTCAGGAAGCATTAGACACAGTAAAACTACTTGTGGATGAAATTTGCATAGATGTCTGAAATGCCTCAGGATTTGCATGAGTGATGGAAGGTTTACAAGGCAGAAGTTCCAGGTAGCAAAGAAATAAGACAGATGAGGCTGGCGTTATGTGAATTGGTGCCTGGGACGGTATCAAGGCACCCGAGGCCAACAACCTTACAATCAGCCAAGAGATAAGCCAAGATAATGCGGGTGGCCCTCGACACCTCAGGCAACACGAGTCCCCATCTTTTGCTCCGAACAAGCTTCCTGCCATCATCGCCTTTCACCTCCATCCTCCACTTCCCCCCTTCGCGACCCTCGACACTCTCACTCTTCTCCTGGAAGACTCTCGGCCGGTATGCTGCATCGGATCGTCTTTCACTCCTGACAAATCCTCCCTTTCGCCGATCTCAATCGCTGACAGTCGCTCCGCCGTCCACGCAGACTCAAACCATCCCATGAGCAACATTTTCCCGGCAACCGAAACAACCGTCTCTGCCTATCGCGTCTAAACCGGCTACCCATCCGCCATGGCCCCCGGGCAGGGCGGCAAGAGGAAGCGCGGTGAGCGCTCGTGGTCGGGCGACTCGGCGAGTAACGAAGCTCTGCGACCCTCTCCTCATCGCCCCGGCACGCTCAACATGGCACAGCATCCCTCCCACCCGGGGCATCACACCAGCCCTCAACGAGACCCGAACGAGGCGCGCGACAGATCTCGTCGACAGTCCGGCCATCAAGGCGGCGGTCGCGGCAGTTCCCGCCGAGGGTCGTTTGAAGGTCAAAATTTTTCAAGTTCACAGCACAGAGACTCAGGCGCAATGTCTCCCCCTCCTCGCGCCCAGTCCAGGGAAGGAGCGGACGCTACCCATAAAAGTGGCGAATACTCCGCCCCCCAAACGACACAATCGCCTACTCCTAGCACCCCTGCTCCACAGCCGCAGCCGCAACCTGCATCTCGGGCTGGCTCCGAGGCGAATGCCACCCGCCCTTCGGCCCCTCCTCATCCCTACGATTACGAATTCGTCACGGACCGTGCTGTGGAAGAATGGTCATCGGCCGGGAAGCAAAAGGTCGTAAAGGAAGGAACTGCGGCTCGATTGGACCAAGATCTCGCGCGTTTGGCCTCTGTCTACCAAGAGCTCATTCGGTCTGCAATTTACGGCCGATTATCGCCTTCGGAGGCTGGAAATGCTGTGAAGGAGATTATCGGCGAAGAAGCTACGTCTCAGGACCAGAGCGAAGCGCAAAATCACTCAACCTTGGACTTCGACTCGTCCTCGTTGTTCCTCGACACCCTTTCAATCATTACCGATGCCGACACCTCCAACCCCGCTCTCAAGCCACTCGTTTTTGCAACCGCCATCTCCCCAGAACTCATGCGTCTTCAACTTGATACCCCCCTGTTGCAGTCCTTGGGACTGGTTCGTGAAACCTTCGCGCGCATGGGCATTCGAAAGCAAACCAATTTGCTATATCGACAGTCCAACTACAACCTCCTTAGAGAAGAATCTGAAGGATACTCAAAGCTTCTGACGGAGCTGTTCACCACGAGCAGCAACGAACCTCCATCAAGTGAGGTAGTGGAAGATACTTTCGAAAGGGTCAAGGCCATGATCGGCGCATTCGACATGGATGTTGGGCGAGTGCTGGATGTCACGTTAGACGTGTTTGCTGCAGTACTTGTCAAGCAGTATCGCTTCTTTGTGAAACTGCTACGAGCCAGCTCCTGGTGGCCCAAGGAGGAGCCCTTCCACAACCTGGAGGGTATCTTAGGAGCCTCGGGATTGCCAAAGTGGGCACTTCCCGGGTCGGCTGGTTGGAATACCACCGAAGATGAGCGAGCTAGCATCTTACAGTCAAATGAGCAGCGTGACCGAGAATTCTGGGACCGAGTGCGTCAAACTGGCATTCGGGCTTTCTTCGAAATTGGCCGCAAGCCACTCTCGGAAGAGGAAAAGAAAAAGGCCCTACCGGAAACCAACCACCTCTCCGAGGAACAGGAGGCTACCCGAACGTGGATCGAAGAGACTGGAACGATGCCACCAAAGGGCAACCGGGTTGCAGCTCAGCTCCTTGGTTTCAAGCTTCGATTTTACTCTTCTTCGGCTCGATCTAAATCCGACAACCTGCCCGACAACCTTATCTACCTGGCCGCCTTGCTGATCAAGGTTGGCTTCATTTCCCTACGTGACCTCTACGCCCACCTCTGGAGACCCGACGATTCGATGGACGTTCTCAAGGAAGAGAAACTGGCAGAGAAGGCAGAGCGAGAGAAAGCTGCACGGCCCGGCGGTGGTGTCAATGCCTTGATGCTGGCCGGCGCTCTGTCTGACGACACGCTCCCGCCGCCTTCTCGTCTTCGTGAGCCCGAGTCTCGGGTGGCTACTCCCTCTCGAGACCAGGATGCCGACAAGCAACCGACAGCTAAACCCGAAGATGCCCTGCCAGACCCCTCAGATCAGAAAGTTCTGCTCCTGAAGAGTCTACTCGCCATTGGTGCGATCCCCGAGTCCCTGTTTGTCATGAGCAGATTCCCTTGGTTGATGGATGGCTACCCCGAGCTCCCCGAATTCATCCACCGCATCCTCCACTACTCTCTAAGCAAGGTGTACACGCCGCTTCAGCCTCTGGCCTCCTTGGAGGATCTCCCTGGCAACCAGCATATCTTGAGCCCCGATCAGTCCGGAGTTGCCAAAGGCCAGCTTCGCCTAACCGACGCGCCCCCGAGACGGGTCCTACGTTGGGCTCAGCTGGATACAGAAGACACGAACGAGGGCATTGCTTACCGATTTTACTGGGATGACTGGGCAGACAACATTCCAGTTTGTCAGTCTGTTGACGATGTGTTCGCCCTATGCTCTTCTTTCCTCAACCTTTCAGGCCACAAAATCGGCCAAGATGCAAGCCTCCTTACAAAGCTGGCGCGCATCGGCACGGATAGTCTTGCAAAGGACGATTCAGAGGCGAACAAGACTCGCTGGCGAGACCTCTGCAAACGCCTTCTCTTGCCCGCGGTTAGCTTGACCAAGGCCAACCCCGGTGTGGTCAACGAGGTGTTCAATCTGGTCAGCTTGTTCCCCCGTGAGGTTCGGTACAATATGTATGCAGAGTGGTACTCTGGGCAGACCTCAAGACTGCCGGATATCCAGTCGGCTTTCAAACAGGCGACAGCAGAGACGAAAGACGTCCTCAAGCGTCTCAGCAAGACCAACATTCGACCCATGGCTCGTGCTCTTGCTAAGATTGCCTATGCTAATCCCGGTATCGTCATCAACGTCGCCATGAGTCAGATCGAATCGTATGAGAATCTTATTGAAGTCGTCGTGGAGTGTGCTCGCTATTTCACCAACCTGGGCTACGATATTCTCACTTGGTCACTCATCAACTCGCTTGGACAGAAGGGAAGAAGCCGCGTGCAGGAGGGTGGTCTTCTCACCAGCCGATGGCTGAACGCCCTGTCCACCTTTGCTGGCCGAACTTTCAAACGTTACTCCGTCATGGACCCAGCACCTCTGTTGCAGTACGTCGTGGAGCAGCTACGACGCAACAACTCGACCGACCTCATCGTGCTGGAACAGATGATCAGTTCTATGGCTGGTATCATTACAGACACAAACTTCAATGATGCCCAAATTCAGGCTATGGCAGGTGGCGAGGTACTCCAGGCGCAGACCATTCTTCAGCTGTTGGACAAGCGTCATGAGTCGAAGACCACATCCAAGCGACTGCTGAAATCATTGACCCACACTCGACTTGCGGGTCAGTTGCTGGTTGCGATTGCCCAGGAACGGATGACTTGTGTCTTCAACGAGTCATCTTCAGAGCTTAAACTTCTGGGTAATATCTTTGACGAGATCCACCGCATCCTGACCCAATATCTCGATCTTCTGCGCAGCAATCTGTCAATTGATGAGTTCGACTCCTTCGTGCCTGACTTTGCTTCTTTGGTCAAAGAATTTGGCATTCAACCCGAGATCGCATTCTGGATTAGGCGTCCTAGCGTTTCACGGAAGATTGCTGAGAGCGAGCTTTCGAAACAAAAACTTGAAGCTTCTTCTGCAAAGGCGGGTCCTGGTAATGGAGCCCCTGGAGCCCAGTCCAACGACGACAACAAAATGGACGTCGATGAGGGCGAAGTACCAGCAGAAACCGAAGGGACTGCAGACGAGACTGCGATGGATGTCGACAAGACAGAGCAGTCCGCCACTGCCTCTCCCACCGCCGCCACCCCTAGCCCCTTGGCTGCTAACCCCGTCATGCAGGATTTGATCGAGACTATCAAGTCCTCGCTGCCTGCTGAGACGTGGGAAAGTGTGGGTGCCCATTTCTATGCGACATTCTGGCAACTGTCTCTCTATGATGTTCACGTTCCTGAGAAATATTACGACGAAGAAAGACGCCGACTGCAAAGACGTGTCACGGCACTGAACAATGACCGATCTGATCTCAGCATGGTCGGTATGCAACGAAAAGACCAAACGAGAAGGAGTCTCAACCAAATTCAGGATCAGCTGCTTTCGGAGTTGAAGGCTCACACTCAAGCATATGCCCAAACTCGCGGCAGACTGCAGAAGGAGAAGGAGCGGTGGTTCGCTCACATGCGATTGAAGTATGACCCGTTGAATGTTGCTCTGTTGGAGCAATGTTTCATCCCTCGGTTGCTCCTCTCACCGCTTGATGCTTTCTTCTGCTTCAAGATGCTCAAGTTCCTGCACAACTCGGGAACTCCTAACTTCCGGACTATGGGCTTGCTGGATCAACTCTTCCGTGAACATCGACTGGTTGCCCTCATCTTCCTGTGCACTTCGAAGGAAGCAGACAACCTGGGACAGTTCCTAGGCAAGGTTCTAGGTGACTTGAGCGAGTGGCATGCGGACCAAGCTGTCTACGAGAAGGAGGCTTTCGGATCCAAGAGAGACTTGCCTGGGTTTGCCAAGAAACTTGACCCGGAAGGAGTCCCGGTTGTTTTCCTAGACTATGAGGACTTCCGGCGCCTTCTCTACAAGTGGCACCGACTGGTCAACAATGCACTACAGACATGTCTGAAGGGAGGCGAGTACATGCACATCCGCAACGCCATTAGTATCCTCAAGGCGATCGTTCCGTCTTTCCCTGCCGTCAACTGGATGGGTACACAGCTGTTGGAGACGGTCAATCTCCTCAGCAAGAATGACGAGCGAGACGACGTCAAGATCCCCGCTGCTTCCCTCATTGGCGATTTCAACCGGCGATCCAAGAAGTGGATGCTTCCGCAACAGTTCTACCTCAACAACAGCAACGTCCCCGATGCTGGACAGGAAAAGGCTGGTTCCCAGCCCCCAGGAGACCGAACGATCAAGGCCGATCTTTCACGACCTCAATCCGCGACGCCTACGCCTTTGAATGCCTCTGCACCGGAATTCAAGCCCGGTACCCAAGAGTAAGTTCAAACAACTTCAACTTAATATGACTCGACAACTAACGTCTCTACCTATCAGTACTACCGGTGTTTCGAAGCAGGAAGCACTTAGCAAAGCCGAAGTTGAGGATGGCGAGATCGAAGATGCCAAGATGACTGATGCTGGATCGGTAAGAGGAGTTGAGGACGTGAAGTCTGGAACGCCGGCGCGGAACGCGCCGACACCGACAGGCACTGATACTACCTCTACTGCCATGGACACCAGTGTGGATGGTGATCGTCTACAACCTCCTACTCTAGACCAACGTGGACAGAGGGAATCATCGCGGTCAAGACTTGGTCCTCGGGCTCCTGATATCCCGAAGCGACCTGACGTCGAGCGTCCTCCCGCCATTAACCCTCGACAACAGGCTCGTCTTCCACGGCACACTGCGGCGGATAATAGACTGCCCCCTCGCCCCGACTTGATGGATAACCGACGGGACAGGCATCCAGACTTCAACCCGCGTACCCGCCATGGTGCCCCCGAACACATACGATTCGATGGGCCTGAGGTTGACAGTCGAGGCCATGGGCGCATTGGTGATCGGGACCGTGACTTCCCGATGAGACCCCCTCTCGATGACCCAATGCGTGGTCCACCTTATCGTGAGGGTGGTCGCCTTCCACGAGATGCTGACTGGCCCGGCGACCGCCAAGGACGCCCCCGGCATGACTCCTTCCATGGTCGCGAAGGCCCTCCTCGCGGTGACCTTCTGCCTGATTTCCCTGAACGGCCAGCCGACGGTCCTCGTCGTGGAGAACCACCCCTCCGGGCTGAGAAGGATGACCGTCGCCCCTACCCACCGCGTGGTCCCAGCCCTCCGAGGGTCGACTTGCCCAATCGTCCAGAGCGATTCCCCGACGACCGACGATCTGGTAACTTCCCTCAGTCGGGCTTGATCCCGGGTGAGATCCCAAGAGGACCCCGTGCTGGTCATGATCCGATGGGCCCGGATATGAGTCATGGGCGCTTGCGACAACCTGATCAGCCACCCGACATTCCATCTGGTCCACGGCAAAGGAATCGGGGACGTAATGTTTCCGCGCAGCAACCTGCCCCAAGCCCGAGCAATGGCAAAGCACCCACTCCTGAACGACAAGTCCCAGTGGGTCCTGGTCGTGCTGGTGGACGTGGTGGACCTGAACAATCTCCCGCTACACCAGCTCCCTCTGGAGAGCGTCTTGATGTCACCGGGATTCACCCCGATCGACTCAACAATATCGTCGATTCTACTCCGCAAGCACCTTCGCCGGCGATGACGCCCCAGTCGGGCCCTCGTGGTGGACAAGGCCAGCAGCAAGGCCCTCGTGGTCCTGGTGGAGACCGTGGACGTGGCGATAAACGATTCGCTGGCATCAACAACATGCTTCAGCAGACTAACGGCCCTGCTGAGCGCGGCAATGCCACTCCGCCAGTTCGTGGACGGGGCGCAAATCGACAGTCGACTGCCTCAAATACTGGCTCTCCTCGTCCGCCCACCGGGCCTGCCGCTACTGAAGATGAAGGCCAACCTCGCAACCGACCTGATGGTCGTGGTGATCTGATCGACGACGCTGCCACACCTGACAATCGCCGGTCCGGTCGCGGCAGTGATCGCGATAAGAATCGTGATAACCGTGATCGTGGTCGTCGCGGTGGAGGCGGCGCTGGCGGTGTCGAAGATGATACTAGCAGTGCCGGGAACCGACGTGAAGAACGCCGTGATCGCGGTCGAGACTCTGATCGTGAGCGCAGTCGCCGAAGCGACGTTGGAACTGGTGGTTCTGGCCGCGAGGAGAAGGACAGAGACCGTGAACGCCATGCTGAACGGCGAAACCCCGGCTCGCGAGAGGAGGGCCGCCGGCGGGACCGACGTGATCGCGACGACGGGCCTCCAGAGATGGGCGGTGCTGCTCCCAACAGCGGCAACGCCAACGAAAATGAAGGCCGACTCCGTCCATCGTCCTCAATGGGTGCACCACCTCCACCCCCGCCACCACCTCCACCTCCCCTCCCGAGTGATGAGAACAACCCACGCCGTTGGGGGCAAGGTGGAGACCGCGGCAACCGTCCAGAGAACCGAGACCGGGAGCGTGAGCGCCGTGACCGCGGGCGCGAGCGCGATGGACATCACCGTGAGAGCGGTGGCGGCTCCACGCATCGCAAGCGTGGCCGGCCCAACAACCCCGAGGACAACACAGGCGGGGATGCGAATGCTCGCGGACAAAGAATGGGCGGCGATAACAAGCGCCCCCGTCGCGGGCAGTGATACATCCAGTAGACTGGATCAGCACCGGGTGTAGATGTGTATGGGAGGAAGGTACTGGCCCATACTGATTCGGTTATGCTTCTGCAATCTCCTTTCTCTTCTCTTATGAAGATTCCCTACTTTGCTTTCATCTCACCTCCCTCCCATCTTCTGTGTCTTCTCCTTTCCTCTTTCCTTCTCCTAATGTCTTTACTGATTGCACGTTGCATCGTGGCCGGTGTTCTGGGTACATCTACTCCGTCTGTACTTAGTTTTCTTTTTCTTTTCGTCTTGCTTAATGTGGATTGGATATCAATCACCCTCGTTTCCCTCGTATGTACTATTATCAAGAACTTTCTATAGAACCACGCCTGTGGTGGTAACACGTAGCGTGTAGAATTGCGGTGGAACAAGCTAATTTAATCCTATGTTGATCAACATATTCGAAGTACTTAGGGTTTTTAACATGGGTCGCCCGCCCCGTGGCACCAGCGTTTCATGGAACTTGATATGAAACATGTCCCGATAGAACCCTGTCAACTCGAAATTTTGTACAAAGAGAAACACCACAAAGTACAAGTGAAAAACAGCAGACTCAAAAATACAAAGAGGTGTTCATATGCAAATGTAACAGAAGAGGGTATATGTACACACAAAACCAAAAAAAAAAAAAAGACAATCTATCAAGCAAATAGAGAGCATAGAAAAAAAGAAACAGGCTAAGCGAGAGACATCAAAAAAAAATCATATCAGCGGGACCGGGTCCGAGTCAAGTCCATCAGACGATGAGAAAGGCGCATCTGTCACCTTCTCATCCCAATACTCAAGCAGCAACACCAACACGCCGACTCTCCAATCCATCCCCATCCTTCCTCCTCCCCAAGCCAGCCAACTTCTTCAATAAATGCGACGCCTTCCTCCGTCTCCGCTGCGCCCCACCGGAGACAACGCCATAAACAGGATCTTGACCTCGACCCCGCTGCTGCTGGTCCTGCTGCTCAAGTTCCCCCGACGACACAGACCGACGCAACCGATTAAAGCCCCTTTGGCGGGCTCCATCCTCTTCGCCACTCGAGAAACTGCGCAGCGAGACTGCGTCGTCAATGCTGGGGGTTCGACTATGCGATACATCCCACCGCGCACCAGCTGCAGCGTAACTGCGCTCTTCTGCGCGCGGTTGTCTGGTACTGTAGAAACGGAGTGGTGCTGCGGCCGGCATGGGGGTGACGTTGATGTTGATACTGGCGGGTGTTTTTTGAACGTCGATGTGCGGGATGTCTAGACTTGCGCGGAGCCAGGTCATTCCTTCTACGCCGAGAGTGTGTGCGTTCGCTTCTGTCTCTTTTTCAGTCTCTGGCTCGTTATCGGGGAAGAGAGCGTCGGATGATTCAAAGTAGATATCTTTGACATGTGGCCAGAGCGTGTCAACCTGTGGCGGGCTGTAGGGGAACATATCCAGACTAAGAGAGCGAGAGCGTGACCGTGATCCTGGTGTCGCATCTGTGCCGAAACTTTGGCCTCGAGAGCGAGAGTATGAGCGGCCGCGGTGAACTTCTTCGTCATGATTTTCTTCATGCCGCGACGACGAGTGCCGAGTACCGTAGAAGCGCCCCGTAGTCGCAGACGCCGCGCTATGTTGGAACGCCACGCCCGAGTCGTGCATTTTATCGGTGTGAATCTCGATCTGATTGTCCACGGCGGAGGGGGACATACTAGCGCCCTGATGATAGAATCTCGAGGGGGCCTCTGGGCTGGACAATTTGGGCTTGGTGGTTGTGCTCGGACGATGTTCTACCTGAAACGAGGGCCATATTGGTAGACCGCGGTCCACGCTCTGAATTAGCAGGGAGCAGGCGTGTTTGACGTCGTCTTCGAGCTCCTCGGTCACGGACTGCCTGTCAATTAAAGGTGACGCAGGACGGAAGTAACCCGGTTCATCTGTAAAGTGGAAATAGCGGGCGTGGTCTGTGCTGGTTCTGTGGTACGTCGAGTCGATAATAGTGTTGGCGGTAGTGATGGTGTGGGACGAGATAGGCGTTGTGGCTGATCGCGGGCGGCTGTTGGGGGTGCTGGTGGCACCAGAGGGGGGCATAGTGGATGCGCGGTCTCGACCACGACTGAAAGTGAAGCGTCGGCGCATGCGAAGCGCTTTCTGGGAGAGCTTGCGCTCCATTGTGGCGGTGGATGATTTGCGCCAGGGAGGGTTTGTCGTTGATATCAGAGCGAGTGTGGGAGGTGTGTTGTTTGATATTGGAAAGGATGTGGTCCAGTGGCCAGCGACGAAGTAGCGAGTCTTTAAAATTGAAAAAACGACCAGCCAGTGCAGGAGTCCTTTCACTTAGGGCGCAAACAATAGCAACGGCCTGCCAACGCCGACTATGCGCCGCAGAAAAGTAATGCTGGTGGCGACGGGGATATGGACTCCGGAGCCCACCACAGGCAGGGCAGGATCTTGATCAATTATGTGATGTGGGCGACCAGCTCTTTATTCGTGTATCAGAAGGAGGCCAGCGGCGGGGTTTGGTCGTTGCCCCGCGAGATCCAAATCCAGGACGCAATAATGTTTCAATTGACAATTGTTGTGGTCGAGGTGGGCTGGTGGTGTTGGCCGTGCGACGAGCGTTGGTATGCGGGGGGGTTAGGGAAGTATACAGAGCAAACGAGGGATGATGGAAGTGGAAACGCTGATCGAAGGATGGAAAGGAGGAGGAGGAGGGGCGAAACGAGGAATACAAATACTTAGAGACGATTAAAAAAAGACGCTAGAAAACGAAAGGGGGAAAAAAAAAAAAAAAAACAGGAAGTCTGGGGAAAAGAAAGAGTAGAAAACTAGAAATACATAATACAGACCAGACTGGGGATTGGGATTCGATAAGTGTCAGCTTTGTTCACCATGCGCTACTACTAGTATCCTACTCCGTACTATGTAGCACTCGGGAGTCGGGGGGGGGGGGGGGGGGGGGGGGGGGGGGGGGGGGGGGGGGGGGGGGTGGGGGGGGGGGTGGGGGGGGGGTGGGTGGGGGGGGGGGGGGGGGGGGGGTTGGTTGTGGGGGAGTTGTGTTGGTTGAGGTAAGTAGTGA